>RJWM01016663.1:0-44965 GCA_004363535.1 Dasyprocta punctata
TGTGTGTGTGTGTGTGTGTGTGTGTGTGTGTGTGTGTGTGTGATTTAACTTAGAATGTGAATTTTTCTCTTTCTTAATCAATTGTTGTGTCATAAGTATATGCAGTGGTATTGTTCAGTAATGACTAAGAAAGCTTATTCTAAGATTTTGCCATAGTTTTACAATAAATGCAATTAAATTTATTGTTTATTCAGTAGACCTGGCTTTTAGAGGTTTTTTCAAGTTTGAATTTGTAGCTGAGAAGAAAGAGATCTTAAGCTAACACTTTATCTCGTGGAGAAAAAAAAACTAGAAACAAAAAGCGACTTACTAAAAATTTTTCTTAATATTCTAGACTTGTACCTTATCCTTCTGAATTTAAGAACATAGCAAATATATCTTGTGTCTGAATGAATTAAAAGCTGAAGTCATTCCAAATTGTTTTGAGCCATGTTTTCAGAATGTTAATTTATTTAAGCTGTTCAGACTCCATCTCAGATCACATCCATCATAATAATGGTAACATGTTTAGATCTAGGACACAATTTGTCATTTGAAAGAAACCCATAGAATGCTATATTTAAGACGCCTTACTTTAAATTACAACAAATCTCTAAAGCAAATATTTCTTACCCTCCAGCTCCATTTGTTAATTCTCCATTAAAATGAATCCTTTTCTCACTTACTCTTCTAATGACCATACCCACCCACTTAACACAAAATCATTATTAAATATTGATCAGGACCCTAGTTTCATCCAAAGGTATAGCTGTAGTTAATCATAGCTTCAAAGAGAAGCTTTTATATTAAATGCATTTTGGAACTTTCCTGGGCAAACTAAAAATTAGGCCTTATGTTTTATCTTGCACTATTTGCAAAATGACGCATATTAAACATGATACGTATTAACATGAAAATGCCACTATTTTAAGAATGTATAAAAGCACACAAACAAAAATTTTTCTCTTTTAAATCAAGATAAAATTCAAAAGCATTTACAATAAAAATTACTGCATACAGTTTCAAATATCCATCTTGTAATCCCTTCCCATGTTTGATTTTCCATTCTTAACAATTATTAAATAAGTCACTTTTTGTTGATTTTACTATAAAATATATTCAGAATTACTGAATAATAAAATAATATAAAAAATGATTTGCCTAGAATCTCTAGGGGATTAGAAGCTCCCACAAAAAACATGCCACTCTGGCATAAGGATTATTTTCTGTTGAACTAAAGGCAAGTAAGAAATAGCAGATGCTGAATAAAAGCTCTCTGCTGTCCTTCTAATTGGCTAAAAGCAAGGCATAAATGTCATCTGTAAAGCTTTCTCTCTTGTACCCGAAAGAGGGGCACAACTCTGAACTCTTAATCACCAGAGATGACTCTGAAGCCAGGCCACAGAGGGCGCCTAGAGAAAGCCACATGACAAATCTCACTCAACAAAACTTAACATCCATTAGTTCTCCCATACGCTTACTTCTCCACTGTTTGCCACTCTTAAACTCGAAGTTTTTTCCCTTTATTTTGTCACTTCTCTATGAATTTATTTTTCTCTTTTATGACACTGTATAAGCCAAAATCTAACCACTTGCTTGAGACACTCATTGAATTTGCCCTGTGTGTGCATGTATGGTGGATGTTAAACTACAAAATAAAATATAAAATAAAATAAAATAAAATAAAATCTCTCTGTTTTGCTCCTGTTGATTTTGTCTTTTGTAAAGTTAGTTTCTAGAATGCCAGCCATAGAACCTAGGAAGGTAGAGAAAAAGTTTATTCTTCCTTCCCTAAAACTCCAAATCAATGCTGTTAACTAGGACAGAGAGAGGAAATGAAGTATTTTTGAGGGCTTGTGGTAGTTTTCTTTATTGGCTCCTATTTCCCCTCATGCCACATAACCAAGTAAACAGATGTGGCAAAGAATATAACAAAATGGAAAATTATTTCTTTTTCCCATTGCTTATCATATTTCTTCTACACAATACAACACAACAGAGGAATGGACCATGTAAGAGGTCCTCTAAAATAAAACACAACAAACTCAGTTCTCTGTTTTCTCCTCCAGGAAATTTTCTAGAATAAAAACTAGCAGACAAAATTTTTATATTAATGGAAAGCAGTACGTTGTTTATAAAGCATCTTTTTCTCTTATGTACTGCTTAAACAGAGGTGGTATGTTACAGGTCTGTAACCCTTGTAACTGATAGCAATGTAATATTTTTCTCTAAAGATGCATATTCTGACCTAGCTGGTAAAAGTTCAATTAGCCCTCCATGGAAAAAACAGTTTACCTCCATTTGTGAATTCATTTCAATTTTCCTGATCTATAGGTGTATCTGTTCTTGGGATTCCCTTTGACTTGTGCATTAGTTAGAAATTTTTCTTCACTTTTTTGAAAAGAATCTTTTAATAGGTCTCAATATGTTTTTACCTGGCTGGAGGTGGTGGTACACACCTGCAATCTCAGCACTTGGAAGGCTGAGGCAGGAGGATTGGTGTGAGTTTGAGGCCAGCCTGGATTACAAAATGAGTTCAAGACCAGCCTAAATTGCACATCAAAGCCCTGTCTCAAAAGAAAAAAAAGACTTCACCCTACATAAACCCATTGGTTGGCGTCTCAGAAAAACATCTGTTCAGTATCAAAAATCCCCGATAGTACTTGTTATAGTCAGGGGTTACATGGAGAACAACTGCTACAGGACACAGTGTTTGTAATATTATTTTATAATAGTCACCCAAAAGTATACACAAGAAAGTGCAGGAGAATCTGTCCACAACACTAAGACCCAGGATAGCCGAGGGCCTGGATCCCACAGCAATGTCATGTAAGAGTCCTAGAGACCCAAAACACATGACAATGCCTCCCACAGTACCAACTGGGAATCTAAGAGCCCACAACAAGGGCTCACGCCAGACTATTTACGGTTCTGTGTTGGGAAGGCCACAGGTCAGCGGTGGAGCTAGAAAGTCTATGCCAGCAGGGTGAAGGAGCCGTGCAGTGGGTTGAGGGTTCTACGTGAGAGCCGAGAAGTCACGCTCAAAAGAAGAAGCGGGGCTGCCCTGAAGAGCACCACAGCCATCCCCAACGGCGACGAGGTCCTGCGCTCCTCCGATGATAGAGAACAGTTGAGCAGAGGTCAGGAAGCCCAGCATGACCCCCTTCTCCAGCACACAGCCTCCCCTCCGGAGCCAGGAAGCGATGCACAATGTGAGGAGCAGAGCTCCCGCAACATGAACCACAGCCACTCTCACCGACGAGGTCCCAAGCTCCTCCGACAATAATGGCCGAATCCACATTGGAGAAGCCAGCGTGACAAGCACCTCCAGGAGAACCAGCGGCTCCAACAGCAACTCTTGGAAGAACCCACAACGCCTCCTTCTTCTTCTCCACATCCCTATTTATGCTGGCAACTTTCTTCAGGTGGAGCATCTTTTACTCAACACCAGCTGAATTAATTCAACTGGTGCTAAGTTGACCACCAGTTTGTAATCCATAACAGTATTATTACTTCATTCACCAGTTCTTACTCAGAAAACGTTCATGACATTTAAACTCGTCGTGCTGATTCATGTTTTTATCCCTTTGCCCAGTCTATCCATATGTTTAAAATGTTCTCCTTTCCCCTATGCGATTGTCTGCCCAAGAAATACCTTGCATCTTTCCAGACCCTGTTTTTCTATCGTCTTTCCCAGAAAAGAGTTATTATTTGATTCTTGGGTTCCACTGGCATGATACACATATAAACAGGTCAGAGAAGATGCTGTTAAAAAATCAGAGCCAGGCAGTAGTGAAAATAAATTGTATTTAAAAAGTTAAAAAAAAAACTTCCGCAATAGGGCAAATGGACTTCAGTATAAAAACAAATTCTGTTCAGAAAACACCATGGACAGGTGAGTATTTACAGACAAAATGCAGGATGGAGGTGAGTGAATAGAAAATCATTAAAAAGAAATGCCAAGAGTGAGAGCAGGACTCTAGCTACATCAACTTGATAGGATTTTTACCAGAGGTAGGCCAGGGTAACTATAAACTCCAAGACAAGGGATTTGACCAGATATTAAGGGTGATCAGGTATGGAGGATGGAGATTCTTGCTGAACTGATTTATCATGACTTTTGCTAAAACCAAATGATGCAAAGTCAACCTAAGAGTTGGAGTCTAGTGGAGGAAAACGTTCAGAGAAAACTGGCCAAAATTTGATCAAAGAGAGTGAATTTTAGAACTACAGATCATTGTAGCAATCATGGGATGCAGGGATAGGTTTGGACACTGTGAGTTGAGCCTGAAAAGAAACAAATACTACATAACGAGCCCATGATTTAGCTCAGCGGCCTCAGAGAACCACATGAACCCATATATCTGGCTTGAAACCTCAGCCCAAGCCTCACAAATGGGTCAAGATCAGGCAATTCACTTAATTTCTTTGTGTCTCCATGTCCTTATCCAAAAACAAGCGCTATAATAAGGTTGACTTCATGTGTCAGTGTGAAAATTACATGAATGTACATATACAAAGGCTTTAAACAATATACTCACTTTAAATTGCTCAGTTAATATTAGTCATATTATTAGAACTAATATGAAGCACTTAAAGAACTGTCAGAATGTAAATTAGATTTAAGCTCAGATGGATCCTATAAATTAAATTAAGATTCACGGTGGAAATTATAGGGATACAGATTTGAGCTATAAGATATAAAATTAGAATAGACCACCTTGCTGGAGGAAGTTTATAGTGTATTTCCTGTCTCCTGAGTTTTTTAATTCAAGACTGGAATAGTGAGAACAATAAAAGAAGAGTGAATGAAATAAATTTGAAATTCCTTTCAATCCTGAGTTTCTATATTCTACCTCAGTGCAGCTGCTAGCTTATAAATGGCTTTATTTCTGTTAATATACATATTTTGTATACTAATGAACCTACCTCATTCTTCCCCTAGATTGAAAGTCCTTGATGGTGAGAAAATTGTCAGATTCATCATTATTTATCCTTCAATTTTCAGCAAGTTAGCACCTTATTTACATCAGGGACTTGATACTCTGTTTAAATAATTGAACATATACTTTTATACCCACGGACAGGTAATTTTTCAGAAAATCATCCAGTCTACCTGTTCTTGCCAGTAAAGCCCTCATACCAGATAACTCATAGGGAATTGTGAAACTTGTATTTGATGTCATTTAATTCTTACATTTATGAGTTGCTAAGAGTTAGAAAATGAATTTTACAAACTGATTTTAGAGACATTCATAAGGAAAGATAGATGCTCAACATAGCCCTGATAGATCTTAAGCTATTTAAGCTCCAAGTTCAAGGGTCTAATTTCATCATTTAGAACTCTAACCAAGTCTTAGAGAGTCAGTCAATATTATTGGATGCTAAGAGATGAAATAGGAAGAAAACAGTAGCTATTCCAATAATAGTGCAGAAAGATACAAATAAGCATTTGTTCTCTTCCCTAGAACAACTGGTGTTTCCTAATATTGTGGGCTAATATTGTCAAAATCCAAATGTAGAAAATCAATTAGAACAAAAAAGGCAAATCAAGTGCTTGAAAGGAAAGCATTAGAGAAGCATCAGCACTGAGGTGGTAATCTTATGGAGTTCAAAAAATATGCATAGGCAGATAGTTTAGGAAGATAGCACACTGTTTAATGCAGGCAAAAATTACACAATCACAAAAAATCAAAGTTCCACTTCACTAACAATTTCAAGACTGTTTTCAATTCCTGATGCCAAAAAAAAAAAAAAGTCTTACATATTGGCAAGGATGTAGCTCAGTGGTACAGCACCTGCAAGGCCTTGAGCTTGATTCTTGGTTAAAAGAAAAAAAAAAAAAAAAGCAAGACTGCTAGACAGTCCAGTAATAGTTTTTATGAAATGGATCACATACTTCCCTCATTATCCAACTTCTGCCTGGAAAGAGATGAAGTAAACTGGTTTGGTTTCCTGTACAGAAAAGGCAGGAAGACAGTGAAAGTCACTGAACAGAGTGGTTGTGATTACCATGAAACCATGACCTGATTGATGTATTAGGTTCCGGGCATTCATTCAGTCATTCAATCATTCACACAACACAGGTTAGGTTGCATTAATCCTCTTCTATATGTAAGGTGCCTTAGGTTAATAAGACCACAAAAAAATCCCCTGACCTCATCATGTTTACCACCATGGGGGGATAGTGAATAATTTAAAATACATAATCCAGATCCCACTGAGAAGTCATCTGTATATTGTAAAGCCACATAGTAGCTACAAGGTTATGTATTTGAACAAATAGATCAGCCTTAATTAATTACTGAAGTCATTACTCCTCTTCCTACCATTACTGATGCTTTAGAGTTCACTAAGGCACAACTACATCACTAAGGGGTACAGAGACCTGTTTAAAATTTTCTGAATCTTTACTGAAATCTTTCAGAGCTTCTCTAAGAGCCTGTAAGAACAGTAGTAAAATAATAAGTAGTTTTTTTGCAACCTGTAACCAAATACAGACTGTAACAATGATTAATTTTTTTTAATATTCTTAGTGTTTCAAGACTATTATATTAATAAGGCCATCATGCATCACTGTTGTAGTTCAACAAAGCCATTAGTCTCTGTGCAATGTTAGTGTAATTACAGCCTAATGGTTTACAGCATTATAAAAGCACTAAATATTTTACTAAACTGAGTACAGTATATAAAAATTAATTTGAATGGCTCCAGGCTTGAAACAATAGAATCGATGATAAAGAAAATTCTTTCATTTTGAAAACAGAAGCAAAGGGACCAAAGGGTGATGTTTTTAAAAATATGACTTAGAAGAAAAATATAGAAGTTTTTAAAAAAATTAAATGGCATATCTTCATAGTCTTACAATGCAATCTGCTTTGCTACCATAAGGAACAGACAAAGTTTCTAAGAAGGTACCACTTACAATCTTTTTGTTTTTTGTGGATATGACTTGTTTGTGAAAGCTAATCTTCTATATTATCCTACTATAAACCATGTATTAATAGTAAGATGGTGAATCTTACTATTAATACATGGTTTATAGTAGGATAATACAAAAGATTTGTGTTTGTATTCCACACAAACACAAGAGTGGTGAGCTTTTAGTAATATTTTTATAGGATTTAATGTCAAATACATAAATGAGAAATTTCTGAATATGAGAGGATACAAGTATTCGGTAAATATAGTACAATGATTGAATATTTGTAAGAAAAAAAATTAGGCAAGAAGGTCCCTTGCTTGTATAATCAAATAGCGGCAATAGTGGAGAACAAAAGACAAAAATAATAAATTATCGTAATATTAAACACTGCAGTTTTTATTGTGATAACATATAATATGGTCAAAGTGTAATAATAATCCTCACACTTGCTCAACTTTATTTTATTGCATTGAAGACTCTCTATATTTTTAGCAAACACTCGAAAAAAATCAAAAGTATAAATATGTCTCTCTCACAAGATTTTATCCTTACTCTATTTTCTTTCTACATAGCCAAACCTAACTGAAAATCTAGGTCTCATTTATTTACTTGTATGATTTACCCAAGTAAGCCCAATATATTACTTTGCAAACATACCACCTATGTGATTTCATAGGTTTCAAATCATAATCTATTTTTAATTACTGTATTTACTTCATGAAAATACTTTATCACCTGTGTATTCAAAATATCTCCTATAGTATGGGTGTATACCTGAAACTATTAGCTCTGATTGTCTTTTTTATACCTAATTCAGTTGCTGAAGCCCTCTGCACTGGTCAAAGTTTCTTAGATCCAAGTGTATTCTTTTAGCATTAGCTAAGTTTATGCTTGTTCTCCAAAGAGTAGCTTTAAACAATGGGTAGAAGAATAGTTATCAAATCCTGGTGGTGAGAGGGATTCATTCTGATCTCATAGGAGTTTTGAAAGACTAGGTAGGGCATCAAGTGGTTCAATCCCCTTCTCTCTAATGAGTTAATGGGACCCATGAGGCAAAATTCATACTGTTGCTTGCTTCTATGAAAGACACCAGCATCACTCTAGGAGCCAGAGCCTCTGATGTCTCTAGGCAAAGTTTTGTCAGAACTTGGTTCAGGGTCTGGCAGGTTCTCTCCACCTTTCCAGAAGACTGAGGCCAGAGGCAAGTGGAATGGAGGTGGTACTTTATTCGTAAAGTCTTTGCCACTACCTGAGTTATTTGAAAGATAAAAAAGCCCCAGTGTCACTCTGGAGGGAGTGGCATAATCCAAATTGGGAGATGATTTCTTGAAGAAGCACCTTGACTACATCTGTTTCACTTTCAGAACAGGTTAAAAAAAAAAAAAAAAGCTTCAATCTAGCCTGTAAAGGTGTCAGTCAGGACCAACATCTGTTTAAATCTTCCACATGGTGGTATATGTCTAATTACTAGTCCTCCTCAAGGTATGTCACTCTCCTCTATAGGTTCTAACAAAGGAGGTAGTGTGGGCTTCTCCAGATCACTGTAGGCACAGAGTGGCAAACTCTGAAGACCTGTCAGATGGTTGCCACTAGGCTTAATCCTCTGAAAACTCAAGAGACCATTTCCAATATAGCATCTCTTCCCATATGGAAATAATCATGAATTGTTTTTATAACCTTCCACTGTTTTCCTGTAGAAGGACCAGTTTAATTTTTAAATACCACTGGAGGAGTCCCTTTTTAATTCCCCATTGCCCTAAAGCCCATTTATTTTCCTGGGAAGTACAGACCAGATTTAATGTTTCCTTGCGAACTGGGAATAAGGATAGAGTCTTAAGGGGTTATAAGGCTGCCCCTTTTGCTTCTCTGTCTGCCTTTCGATTGTCCAAGGAGGACTCAGATTTGTTTCTTTTGTTCCCTTTACGGTGCATGACTGCTTAGGAGTTGGAGGATTACCTGCTTGCACTTTTATAGATGATGGCCTTTCCACTCCTGGAACATCCCCTAGGGGCAGGATAAATTGTAAATTAGAGGAATAAGATGCACTACTTTGGGTTCAATCTGAAGAGTGTAGTTAAAGCTCCCTGTGTGCACCAATGGATCTTAAGGCTGTCTGAAAAACGTAATGAGGAAGCTGTGAAATGCTGGGCTCCTTTGGAGGAGCCAATGGAGTTCCTGGGTTACATAGAGGGGATGGACCTGGTTTATTGGCCTGGGGAATATAAGGAAGAGGTTGAAGAGACCTCTCAGTGTAGTTGTCTTCATCAAACAGATCAGAGAGACTCATATTCCTCTGAGAGACAGCTGGGGATCCCAGGAAGGAATCATCCAGGATATCTTCCTCTTCCTCAGGTTTCACTCTAAATATTACAGTTTCTGGGCATTGCCTGTGTTTAAAAGCCTGGACATAAGAGATTTTACTCACCTTCTGTGTTTTATGTAAAAACACTATAACTAAAGAATGGTCCTATAATTTAAAGTGCCATCCCATAACCATCTATTGCCATATTCTAAATTCATAGTCAGCCCAAACTATATTGCAATAGTAGATAAACTGTTACTCTCTCAAGTCATCAGAATCAAACTTTTCCCAAAGATCAAAGACATGGTCCAGAGGCCAAGTCTGTGGAATCTGTGTAGTGAGATCCACACAGTACTTTGGTACTTTGTTTCAGGCAGCACACATGGAAACCTTTTAAAAAGACAATGGCAAAAAGAACAAAAAAAAAATCCTCAGAAAGTTTGAAGAGCAAGAATAGCTCTGCTTTTATATACTCACAGTCACTTTCATGACGTTTTATTAGTTGTTCATTTGTTCTTCTCAGCTCTGAATCAGGTATGTGCTTCTAAATCACCTGCCTTTTGTTAGAAGAAACAAGAGAAGGATTTAGCCTCAAACTGATATCAGCCAATTACTCCAGAGAGTAAGTTTCAGCCAGACTTTAGGACCCAGAGAGAATCAACAACTAGAGCCAGCTTGACGGCGGCTAGCCTTTGGCCACTGAAGGCAAAAGTGGCAGAAATTTTAAAACAGACAATTTTTTTTTCCCACGCAGGAAGACACTGTAACTGTTAAAATGATTCAAAAGAAAGGAGAGAGAAAGGGCATATGCTTTCTAAAATCAGAGGCTTAGACCTTGTCTACAAGGGTGTGGAAGACCAGTTGAAAAAAAAAAAAAAGTAAACAAAGTGGCAGCAGTTGGCCCAAAATGATGTCTCCACATGTGACAAAGCAACATGTCACCCCAGACCAAAATACCACTTCAAGAAAGAAAAAGTCAGAATCAAACTAGGCTAAGCAGAGACCAGGCTAATTTTCAAAACTGGTAGCAAAATACAGCAAAGAAACATGCAGACAACAGAGCATAATAAACCTTCACGGTGCATACAAGTAAGAAAAAGAAAGGACAGAGAAGTAAACTTTAAAGGGCGGGTAAGTAAAAACACAGATATCAGGCATTTTCCCTCCTCCGTCACATGCCACAGGGTGGGACACATGGGAAAGCTGTTTCCAGCAGGAGAAAAATCTCAGACTCCCAGCCTAGGGGAGAGAGAGCGAAAAGAAGAAAACAAAACAAAACAACTAAACCAAAACCAAACCAAAATCAAACCAAACCAAACCAAACCAACACTTTCACAGCATTTTAGAGAGGAAAAAAACGTGTCCAAAAGACAGCCCTGACTAACTAGATAAGTCAAGTATGTTTTGGGATGTTAGCATCTCCTTCTGGAGGTGGTTTCTAGGCTCTTTTCATTTCAAGCAAAGAATTGAATGAAATGAACAAAACAGTGTCAAGTTTCATATTTATTTGTGATAGAAAAATAAACGAGGTGGGAAAAATTAAAGAGGTAGAAAAAATAAAAAATGAAGGGTAAGGGAGAAATGGCTCTTCAGAGCAAATTTGGATCAAAGAAAAACAAAAACAAAAACAAAGATAAAAAAATTAAATTAAAGATAAGGCCATGCCCTAGGGTGTAGATTGGGCTACAATGAGGTGGCAGGTTACGGGGTTCTTCATGGTGTCTTCTCTACTTTTTATTCATTCCATGCATCGAGGGTTCCCCAAGAATTCCTCATACAGGGATTTGGGAACTGTTCTGCTTATGTGTCCTGGGATATTGTCATGTCTCCCTTCCCAACCAGTTCGAGCCATGCCCTATCTTCCTATCTCAATATGAGTTTCTATTTAAACTGAGCCAAAACTTAGATTAGTTTCACAGGATTGGGATTACAAGCTATCCTCTTGTACCATTTAAGAAAAATATCCTAGTAGGTCTTCAGGTCTTTCCTACTAACTCCAGCTCCTTTCCTGCCAACACCTTACAGGTTTGGTGCCCTGCTGTGAGCAGGAGTATAGGAGAGGTGACAGGAGAGACAGGAACACACCCTTCCAAAGCCACCAAGGTGCACTTTGGGGCTGAAAAATGAACCACTCAAGACCAAGATCTAGTGTTCATATTTTGAAACTAACTTATATAATTGTCTAGAGAAAAGTGATTAAACACCTGAATTCACCACAGATCTTTAAAACAATACTCTATTTTTTTAAGCAACAGAATCTATTTCACAGGTGTAGGAAGAATGTTTATTTCTATTGAACTAATTTGTTCTAAATTGAGAAAATGTTTAAGAACTGAAAAACACAAAGAGGTTCCTATTTTCCCATGACAGGAATAAAAAGGAAAAGTAGAGCAAAACTAACAATATGCAGCTTAGCATTTTAACTTTTTTCCTTTGACCTAAACAGTGATATCTTTTTAATTTTGTTTTTCAAAGAGCACAATTCCCATATGTGACTAAAATAAGAGATATTTGTGCTTGTTTTGTTAAGAAGTAATTGAAGATGTCATTTGCTAACAAAAACAAATGTGCACCTAACATATAAAGCTTGTTATTTTTGGTTAAATAAATATTTTTGCATGACATTTTGGAGGTAGTTTTCTCTTTAATACAGCAGGAAAAAACTCTGAATTAAGAGAAAACTCCTTCTAAAGAATTTAAAAGCCTCAGTGTTGATTGATTTTAATAAATTTTCAAAACAAAATTCTTTTTCTTTTATAATGGCAACAGTAATGTAATAAAATAAATTTATGCCTTAAAATGAGAGAAAATGATGGTATCTGTCTGCTCGTAAACAACGTGAAATAGGCTTTTCATAAAAACCTCGTTGTAAAGTGGAGTTTTGCTGCCTAATGATTTAAATCAAAATTTAAATAAAATTCACTGTATTCATAATTCTAAACCCTTTTCCTCACTTCTACAATACCTTTCTTCTTGCTAAATTACCTAAATCTCTTTAGCTTTTCCTCAAAGAACCCATTTTCTAAACTAATCATTTTTAGTCACTCTCTTTTGAGCTCTCTCCAAGTTTTCCACATCTTCCTTTAAACAAAGGGCCCCAAATTAGGCCCTGTATTCTCATAAAAGCCTGATGAATGCTGATCCTATGAGGAGTGCCTCCTTGTTACTCCCTCCCATTTAAGGAAGCAGCTCTGATATCATAGTTTCCTTAACCATTGGCAAGCTAAGAGCTCTTCTGACCCAGTTACTAGATTATGGGGAGAAGACCGAATTTTCTGCCTCTTTACTGATGCTCCTCAGTCACAGTCATCGTAAACACAGCTGTTGCTCAAACACCCCTGACACACTAAACCCTGTCCTATGCACATTGACTCCCTTTGGAAAAATAAAATATCACTATCGTTCCTGTTACAGAAGAGTTTAAATTCCTCAAAAGCACAGAACTTCTCAGTTTGAAAGTGAAGCCCTCAAATGCAACACAAATTCTTCAAGGACTCTGAAGGGAATCAGGATATGCCACAGCAAATTATAACACTCTACCATGGGAACAGTTTCAACAGAGGCCAACTGAGGAAAAGCAGACACAGAACCCATCTCTTTGTCATATGCCACACTCTACCAGCAAGGCAAGGCTGATTTTTAATCACTGAAGACTCTGATGTCAGAGAGGGCATCAGAGAAATGTACATAGCAAAGTTTACTAATCCACTCTGCCTTCCACTAGTTCCCCTATGCAGTGATCTTCTTGCAGTCTGATGCAGCTAGAAATACAGTCCTTTTGCTTTGTCTTATCATTTCCCTACAAATTTATTATTTTTTGCTAAGAAGCTAAAACACCCAAGTTCTAACCACCACTTTGAGGTCACTGGTTTTTCTCATGAGATGCATGTGTTAATAAACTTCTCTTTGTAAATCTTTTTGTTAGTGTGACTTTTAGGGCCCACACTGAAGAACCTAGAAAGGTAGAGTGAGAGTCTTATTTTCCTACACCAGGAATCTCTTCATTAATAACACTCTACAGAGAACTCTCAAATCTGAGGTCATTCTGAAACTCCACAATGCAGAAATTTTTGTTGACAGGGTCACTGTTCCTCATGCTGCACCCCAAGCAACCCACTAGATCAGGAAAAGAAGATGGCAAAGTGCCTGTATCTTTGTGACGGTTTCTAGTGCAGATAAGCAGGGGCAGCTCTGTGAACTCCTGGGGGTGGTGCTGAGACCCATCCAGGTGGATGAGCAACCACCACGGTAGGATCTCAACAAGTAGTTCCAGGCATGCACAAGGACACCAGGACGTACTGTCATTTAGCCATGAATAACAGGTCACCAAGTGAATATGCAGACATTTTTAAGTGCACAGGTTTTTAATACGTATAAAACAATGAACATAAAATAAAAAGTTTTAAAAATTCTGTGAAGCACCTGAAAGAAATATTGAATGTTAAATTTTTGTCTCCTTCAAATACAAAGGCATCTGATCATTTGTTGATAGGTGCTTTGCTTATCTGTCTCTTGTGATATTCTGAATGGAATATAATAAAGGTAAAATACACTGATGAAGCAAACATAAGCTGATAGCATTTTAGATTGGGGAGGAAACTAACAGTGACTCAATTTTAGAAATGAGATAACTGAGGCTGCAAGCTGTTACAGAGAATTTACTTTGTAATTTATTCATTTCTTCCTTGTTCATTTTACATATGAATATATTTTTCACTCATTTGAATACTTAGTCCAATGTAAATAAGATGATGTATAACAATTCAAAAGGAAACTCAACGTGGTGCATACTTTTAATTAATTATAAATGATTTCAATATTTTCATAAGGCATTCATCTTATTTTAATACACAAAGAGCATCACTGACAATTTAGAGCCCTTAGCTCTTTTTTTAATGATAAAATAAACTTCTGGATAAGAGCTGATATGTTTCCAAGGGCATATTTCTTGTGAATGATAGAGTAACATAGGCATTTATGATATGTACACCTAGTGTTATCTGCCATATCAATGCAGTGATATTCATTTTATTTATTTATTCATTTATTTTGAAAGGCTAAGCATTGCTCTCCAAACTTTCCTCTCACAGTTTACTGAGTATTTCTATGTGTGTGGTCTTGTTTTAAATTTTCAAGTTACTTGTATCCAAAATCACATTTTTTTCCTCACTTGAAATTCATGAAGTTAATGATTCATGATAAAGGCAAAAGCCCCTCTCAGGGTCTGTGTTTGGTTCGCAAGTGCCTCCTGTTTATGAAGCAGTAAGACACAGCCATGGCTGGAGCTTTCCATTCTGCTGCTGGTCTCCATGACGCTCATTTCTGCCATCTTCAGGCCCTTACTCTTCCACAGTCCACCCCCTGCAGGTCTCCACCTGTTCCTTCTCTGAAGACCTCTCTGCTATCTGGGTACATTCTCTTCAGGCTATCAAAATTCTTGTTCTTCCTTGTACCAGAGTTTAGTTTCAAAGAAATCTTTGAGAAAAAAAACTGTCTGGGTTTGATTTTAAACTCTACAAGTTTGTAACTGTTTGACCTTGAGAAAGGCGTCAGTCCTCTTTGCTTTAGTTTCTGATTTGAAAATAGTAATAATAATGGCACGCACCTCAAATTATTGGGACAATAATATAGTTACTGTATTTGTAGCTCACAGAGGAATATTGACATTTATTCATTGCCTGGTAATTCTATCTTTGATGATGACGATTATTATTTATGATTATTTGTTCTCAGTATAATCAGGAAACAAATGAAACTTTACATAACAATTTAGCTTTTATTCATATTTATTCACCCATCAATCTTCTATAGCTTCAGAGTAAATGTAGACACGTGTCTCCATTTATGCATGCTATGAATAAAAGGAAAGCAATCTTACAGGAGAGAAAAAAATTTAATTTTGAAAAGAATTTTGATTTTTACTTAGAGTCTTGAAAAACTCCTGGAGAATTCGCATTTGGTAGAGAATGTGTGTCACTGTGAAATATCTTAAAAGTCCTTTTTACCCAGCTCTACCATTCTCAATAACATTCTTGTGATGACAGTTGCTTTCCCAAATCTTTCTTCTTTACCACTGTATTCTTTCAATCCTCAAAACTGCTTAAGCCTAAACCTCAAGATTCCTCAATTCGTTAGTTGCAACCTGTCTCTTTTTGTTTTGTTCTTTTAACTTTTTTTATTAGTACATATTTGCAGTGCATAGTAACTACATTCTTCCTGCTGTCTTACATAGCATGAGGACGTTTTGTTCAATAATGGACCATGCATATGATGGCGGTCCCATAAGATTATGAAACCTAGTAATGTCATAACCACCTTAGTTTACATAAATACATTTTATCATGGTCACACAATTATAAAATGACCAAAAAATCAGCTTTTCAAAATACTTCTCCATTGTTAAGCAGCACTTGACTCTATATATTGTGTATATCTGCTTTGCTTCTCAGTTGTTCTCAAAAATAGCTACACTTTAGAAACACCTGGTGTGTTAGAAAAAAAAATTCTAATGTATTTTCCTCAACCTCAGAAATCCTGAAGCAATTGGTTCAGGGTACCGCCCAAGCATGTGGAGTTTTCAGACTTCCCTGGTTGATTCTAATGTCAAGCCAGGAGCAAGAACAACTAACTATCCATTCTTCTTTTTTTCTAGTCTAAACTTTCTAGCTTTTGCCTTTCTTCCCACTCCAAATCTCATAGCACAACTGAGAGTTGAGACTGGGAAATGTCGAGTATTCACTTCCAGAACTTTCCACAGGGAGAGTGAGAAGAGAAATATACTCTGGATATTTATTCATATGTGATTTTGTGAAAGTTGTACTTTCCTTGATTTGCTCCCTGATGTCCTAGCAATGGTGGCAAACCTATGGGATGCATACTACACCAAACTGTTTGTTACCTTTGAAGGTTCTAAATGGCTCACCAGTGCTAGGCCTTTTCTCCTCTTACCTCTGTTGGCTATAGCTCTCATACAACATTGACTAGTAGGAACACTGTTTAAATTTCCTGAGGGAAACTTATCCTGGTGCTTTTATGGACAAATGACTCACATTATAATGAGGTTCAGACTTTGTGACAGTCCATATCTAAAACCAAAGTATATATTTTGAAAAGTAACCAAGATGCAAAGTCAAACACCATGTACTGGTTACTGGAGTGAGTCAAGGTTCATGAGTCACTGTCTTTCATTTATTATCCGTGTAATCTATGGAATAGGGTTGGTGACATTTTGTGTACTACAATTCTGTATGGTAGATGTAAACTAGACTATCATTCCATGTGTTTTTCAGTTTTATATTGTATTACTTTACATCTTGCATGATAAATTACTACAAATTTAGACTGACATTTACTGTAAATTCACAGATTTGAATTTGCATCAGGTAAACATTTTTTAAAAGACTCTTCTAAACAGGGCTATAATTTTCTAACACATTTCTGAAGAATAATATGGACACCAAATGGGACACTGTGGTATTTTAGTTTTTAAATATTTAGAACAGAGACAGTCCAAGGAGTCAGGAAAAAGGCACAAAGTTCGAGATATATCTGTGTCATGTCTGTGTCAGGTGGCTTTCTGCCCTCTCAATACCTCCAACCTTTATAGCCTTTCTTGTCCTCTAAGAAATGGTGACCACACATGATTTGACTGAGTGCTCGAGTTTCACCAATTCACAGAGCAATCCTATGAATGTATATGTAAAACAAAGTCCCTAACTCTACCCACTTCACCTACTTCATTCTTCACAGAATGTTCACTCTCTGGGTGCATGTATGGTATTGATGAATGTTTGCAAAGGTGTAAGAAGGCAAGTTGCTTCAGGTTCTTGTCTACTGATGCCTCATGAAATGAGAGTGAAGCCAGCTGTGTGATAAGCACTCAGTAAATATTTTCAAGTAAAACACATTTTAAATTACAAGTGTAACTATCATTCTAATAGCGGGAATGTTTCTTTTCATTTTTAACAAGGGAAGTTGGACCCAGAGAGGTTAAATGATTTTCCCAGAGCTTCTGCTATAATGGTCCCACTTTAATTGGGTCTTCTCTTACCTGCTTCTAAATCTGTTGTTCTTGGAACTAGATCAGGGCATCAACTACACCCTTCCACTCTATCCTTCATGAAAACTCCTGTTGTATCTCTTTGTTTTTCTATAGACTTAATGCTATGAGCTATTCAAGGGTATCTAAAAGTATTGAGTCTGAAAAACAAGTCTTCACCACAAATTTTAACTAAAAATACCCTTGAACAAAATAAACATTAGCCTAAGTAAGTGTCTATAACTGTATCAGGTAAATTACTTAGCTTGTTGTTCACCTACTTCTTAGCTGAATTTTATGTTGTTATATAGAAAGTATACTGGGCATAGGATAAAAGTATATTAAAATAACCTCATATGTTTTCAGGTTAGCAGACCTCTAAAAAATGCTTAAAATCATCCTCACTTGTTCAGACACTCTAGGTTGAAAGAATCACAGTCATTTCTAGATTTTAGATAAAAATAACTTTGAGGAAAGTTTATTTTTCTTTTTATTCTGAGCAAAATGGTATAATAATCTGATGCTTGGACTTCTAATTTTTGACATGAATTTTTTATTACAAAAAAATTTGTCTAAGAAAATCCTTCTGTGAACCACTTGAACACACAATTAACATTTATAAGTGACAGCAGTAGTATGTACAAGCTCAAGTTCTATGGTCAAATGACTCCAGATTGAATCACAGCTCTCAAATTTTCTATATGCAAAGTAGAAGACAAAATGGCTAGTAACAGTCCAGGTGGTGCCACACTCTGGGGTACACTCTGCCTAGCTGCCTGGGTCTGGAAAGTCTTGGCCCCCACCCAGTAACACAGAGGATCCACCAGTACACTCTGGGAGTGCACCCTGACTAGCTGCACACAGGATCCAGCTCTACCTGGTCCTGCGACTCAGCGCAACCCAACAGGGGAATGCCCGGCCAGCCTTGCAGGACACAGAGTTACTGAGCACAACCCAGCCCATGTCCCCAGAGTTGCTCATCAGAGACTCACCAGCATAGCTGCAGAGCCTTGGAGAGCTTGGGCTCTGCCCATCAGAGTTCAGGGAGTGAGCTCCATTGTTCAGTGGAGCAGTCAGTTCAGTGGGTCCTAGAAATTGTGGGCCCACCCAGCCAGAAGCAAGGGCATGGCACTGTAGGCCTGGGAATTGCCCAGGCTTGCCTGGCACTCCAGAGGCTCTGAACTCCTTGCAGCCAGACTCAGGGTCTGGGTGGCCCCATACTCTGGGGTATGCTCCGCCTTGCTACCTGGGTCCAGGAGGTCTCAGCCCCCACCCAGTAAGGTGGAGGCTTCAGCAGCACATTCCAGGAGTGTGCCTACACTAGCTGCGCAGAGGATCCAACTCTACCCAGTCCCGTGATTCAGTGCAACCCAGCAGCGGAATGCTCGATCAGCCTCACAGGACACAGAACCACACAGGTCCCAGAAGAAAATGACAAAATGAAAAACCAAGAGGCAGTCTCAATCCCCTAAACCACCAAGAATAAACCCAAAAGACACTGAAATAGAAGACAGTGGGAGTCACACAACTGAACTTTCTGAAATGGTAGCAAATGCAGTAAAGAAACAGCTTGGTGAAGCTACAGAGAAACTCAAATCAGAAATAATCTCAGCTAAAAATGAAATGATAATCATTATTAAGGAAAAGTTGTGTGTATCTAAAGAACAGCAAGATAAAAAAATAGAAGAACATAAGAAAATGATGGAAACTTTGAATGAACAATATAAGACACAAACAATGCATGAAACAGATTCAAAGGGAAATGCAGGATATGAAAATTTTCATGGAAAGTTTGAAAAACCACTTGAATGAAGCTGAAGATAGAATCTCAGATTTTGAAGTCAACATAGGAGCTGATGGCCACGAAAGAAAAGATCTCTTAAAACAACAATTCAACAGCTTCAAGATGATGTCAAGAGAAATAACATAAGATTAATAGGCATCAATGAAAAAGCAGGGTTAATACTAATGACCTGCAAAGACTATTCACAGCAATAATAGCAGAAAACTTTCCAAACATGGTAAGAGAATCCGAAATACAGGTAACTGAGGCATACAGAAACCCAATTAACAATAACCAAAATAAATCTTCACCCAGACATATAATAATTAGGATATCAGAAATAGAGCACAAGAACAAAATAGTAAAAGCTGTCAGAGAAAAGAAACAGATCACCTATGAAGGAAAGCCTACAAGAATCACAGCAGACTTCTCAACATAAACCTTTAAGTCAAGAAGACCTTGGAGTGAAGTATTTCAAATCCTGAAAGAAAACAACTTTCAACCCAGATTGATGTACCCTGCAAAACTATCCTTAAAAATTGATGGAGAAATAAGATACTTTCATGACAAAGAACAACTGAAGAAATTTATGGCCACCAAACCAACACTACAAACAATACTGAAAGACACTCTAGAAAGAGACAAAAATAGCTACAATCTTATGAACAACAACAAAAGGAAACCACTAAGCAGGGCAAATAATTAAACAGAAAATGTAGAAAGTCAACGACAGAAAGATACCATGACAGTTATGAGCCAGTACATATCAGTTATATCAATCAATGTAAATGATCTCAACTCACCAATAAAAAGAAACAGACTAGCTGAGTGGGTTAAGAAATGAAATGCAGCAATATGCTGTTAACAAGAAACACATTTCACTCAAAAGGAAATTCACAGACTAAAAATCAAAGGCTAGAAAACAATACTCCATATAACAGGAACACAGAAAAAAGCAGAGGTAGCTATTATGTTTGCAGACAGTATGAACTTCAAACCGAAAATGATCAAAAGAGATAAAGAAGGTCACTATATACTTGTTAGGGGAAAACTTCTAGAGGAAGAGATTACAATCATAAATATATGTGCACCGAATATGGGAGCACCCAACTATGTAAGACAATTCTTAATAACCATGAAAAGTCAAATAAACAATAATACAGTTATTACAGGGGCCTTAACACCCCACTGTCACAGAGAGACAGATCAACCAAATGAAAAATCAGCAAAGAAATAACAGAACTGAATCAAACTTGTGAACAAATGGATCTAGTAGATGTGTACCGAGTATTCCACCCATTAACATCAGAATACACATTCTTCTCAGCTGCACATGGGTCATTATCTAAAATAGATCATATACTCGTCCACAAAACATGCTTAAGTAAATGCAAAGGAACTGAAATAATTCCATGCATATTATCTGACCATAGTGCAGTAAAATTGGAAATGAATGATAAAAAAAACCTCCAATAACCGCATAAACACATGAAAATTAAATAATACTCTCTTACATAACCAATGGGTCATAGAAGAAGTTAAAGAAGAAATTAAACAATATCTACAATTGATAGAAAATGCAAATACAAATTACCAGAACCTGTGGGACACAATGAAAGCAGTCCCCAGAGGGAAATTTATAGCACTAAACTCCCACATCAGAAAAATGGAAAGAACGCACATAAACAACCTAATGCTGCACCTCAAACTTCTAGGAAAAGAAGAGCAAGTCAAGTCCAAAGCCCAAAGAAGGGAGGAAATTATTAAGATTAGAGCAGAAACTAGTGCAATTGAAACTAAGAAAACAATACAAAGAATTAATGAATCGAAGAGTTGGTTCTTTGAAAGAGTAAATAAAATTGATACACCCTTAGCCAACCTTATCAAAAAGAAGAAAGAAAAAACTCAGATACATGCAATAAGAAATGAAATGGGTAAAATCACTACAGACCCTGTGGAAATACAGAAGATCATCAACACCTACTTCGAAAACCCTTACTCACATAGATTCAATAACACAGAAGAAATGAACAGATTACTAGAAACCTATGAATTACCAAAGCTGAATCAAGAAGATACAAAACTGCTGAATAACCCAATTTCAACTATGAAATTGAAAATGTAATTAGGACCCTACCAACAAAGAAAAGTCCAGGCCCTAATGGATTCACTGCTGAATTCTACAAGAAATTTAGGGAAGACTTAATGCCAACACTCCTCAAACTCTTCAATGAAATAGAAAGGGAAGCAAGTCTCCCTAACTCATTCCTAGAAACAAGTACTACCTTCATACCAAAACCAGAGAAAGAACCAACCAAAAAAGAAAATTACAGGCCAATCTCCCTAATGAACATAGATGCAAAAATCCTCAATAAAATACTGGCAAATAGATACAGCTAGTTATCAGAAAGATTATACACCACAATCAAGTGGGATTCATCCCAGAAATGAAGGGATGGCTCAACATACAGAAATCAATAAATGTAATACACCATATCAACAGGGCCAAGGACAAGAACCACATCATCATCTCAATAGATGCAGAAAAAGCTTTTGACAAAATCCAACACCCATTCATGATAAAAACCCTACAGAAAATTGGAATAGATGGTCTCTACCTCAACCTGATAAAAGCCATATATCATAAACCAACAGCCAACATCTTACTAAATGGACAAAAACTGAAAACATTCAACTTAAAATCAGGAACAAGAAAAGGATGTCCATTATCACCACTCCTATCAATATAGTTCTGGAAATACTAGTCAGAGCAAGTAGACAACAGAAACAAACAAAGGGAATAAGGATAGGAAAGGAAGAAGTAAAATTATCATTATTTGTAGATGATATGATACTCTACATAGAAGACCCCCAAAAATCCATTAGAAGACTTCTAGAAGTAATAACCAAATTCAGTAATGTCGTTGGATACAAGGTGAACACTCAAAAATGGATAGCACTCCTGTACACAAATAAAAAAGTCACTGATAGAGAAATAAGGGAAACCACACCCTTCACTATAACATCCAAAAAAAATGAAATACTTAGGAATCAATCTAACAAAGTAAGTAAAAGATCTATACAGTAAAAATTACATTACTCTAAAGAAGGAAATTGAAGAAGATTTCAGAAAATGTAAAGATATTGCCTGTTCATGGATAGGAAGAACAATCATTGTGAAAATGGCCATTCTCCCAAAATTATTATGCAGATTTAATGCAATCCCAATCAAAATACCACTTGCCTACCTCACAGAGCTAGAGAAAGCATTCCTGAAATTCATCTGGAACCAGAAAAGACCTAGAATAGCAAAGGCAATTCTGGGCAACAAAGGGAAGACAGGAGGCATCACAATCCCTGACTCAAAATTATGCTACAAAGCTACTGTGATAAAATCAGCATGGTACTGGAATAAAAACAGACCTGAGGATCAATGGAATAGATTAGAAGATACAGCCACAACTACAAACACACTCAGCCACCTCATCTTTGACAAAGGGGCCAAACATGTACACTGGAAGAAAAATAGCGTCTTTAACAAATGGTGCTGGAAAAACTGGCTTTCTATATGCCATAAACTAAAACTAGATCCATGTCTATCACCATGCACTAAAATAAAGTCAAGATGGATCAAAGATCTGAATATTAAAACAGAGACACTAAACTTACTAGAAGACAGAATAGGAAATAATCTTGATGACATAGGAGTAGTCGGAGAGTTCATGAACAAAAATCAAATTGCATGGGAAACACTTCCCAGAATCAACAACTGGGATCTCATCTTACTAAAAAGTTTTTGTATGTCAAACAAAATCTCTAACAGAGTGAAAAGAAAACCCACGAATTGGGAAAATATCTTAGCCAATTGTCCATCAGACAAAGGACTTCTATCTAAAACATATAAAGAATTAAAAGAAATCAGGCCCCTAAAATTCAAAGACCCAATCTAAAAATGGGCATCTGAGATGAATACACACTTCTCAGAGAAAGAAATACAAATGGCAAATAAATATATGAAAAAATGTTCAAAATCAATGGTCATTCAGGAAATGCAAATTAAAACAACACTGAGATTCCATCACATTCCAGAAAGAATGGCCAAAATCAAAAAATCAACCAACAACAAATGCTGGAAGGGCTGTGGGGAAGAAGGAACTCTTGTCCACTATTGGTGGGAGTGTAGACTGGTGCAACCACTGTGGAAGTCATTGTGGAGATTCCTCAAGAAGCTAGGATTAGAGATCCCATTCAATCCAACTATCCCACTTCTGAGCATTTTCCCAGAAAAATTGAAAACTTCATGCCACAGTGATATTTGTGCACCGATGTTTATAGCAACCCAATTTGTAATAGCCAGATCTTGGAAACAACTCAAGTGCCCATCAATCAACGAATGGATAAAAAAAGATGTGGTATTTTTATACAATGGAGTACTACTCAGCTATTCAGAAAGACTGTATTGGGACTTTTATAAGTAAATGGACACGACTTGAGACCATACTCATAAGTGAGATAAATCAAATCCACATGTGTAAATACCGTATTGTCTCCCTAGTGTAAGAAACTGAAAAAGTATATATGATCCAAAATCTATAATAAATACTTTGCAAGGGTAAAAAACAGCTTGAAGAACAAAAGTAATTGGGAAGGGAAAAGGGGGAAAGAGGGAAGGGAAAAGGAAAAGATATAAATCTGTATATATGCATATGTAAGATAACTAAAATGAACATACTGCTGAATGTATTAGTTATTGAGAAAGAATAGTTAATACTCATATGATTAGATCAATTTTACATGTCTATATCTGTTAATGTAAACAACCATTTTGAAGATAACAATACCCAATATTGCAACCACTGTCAAGTTTCTATCATCCTGTTTTGTAAACCTATACTGTTAGTGTTGTGCATTTACTCTAGTCATTTGTTTGTCTCTTTTGCTTTTTGTCTTTCTTATATGTCTTTTTTCTCTTAAAAATGGCTATTAACATCATAATATTACTGTAATAGTTATTATATATAATAATTTATATATTATATTTATATATTTATATATGTTATATATATATGTAAGTTCAGAAGCATTTTTGCTAGAAAATAAAGTCTGTAGTAGAGTTAACCATTTGTGTTCATTAATTGTGATACATCAACTTGATTGGAGTTGTGGTGGCACTAACCAATAGGACTGTACCCTGCACTGAATAAAAAGGGAAAGAAGGAAGCGTGTCTGTTTTGAAGAGCTCCAGTCTGCTTGGATGGCTACACCCTTTGCTACTGTCACCTTTGCACATGAGCTCTTCATTTTCTTCAGTCTCCCAATGCATACCCATCCCAATGACACTTCAGTGATCTTCTGAGTCTTAGACTAAAGAATGGTACTGCATCCTTAGTCTCTCTTGTTCTGTGACTAGCATCTTCTTGGGCTGTGCAGTTACAGGATCCTCTGGCTCTTCAGGGCACAGATGCCCATTGTGAATTCTCCCACCTCTGATCCCATAAGCCTACCTAATAAATTCACTTGCCTAACTATACATACATTTTCTATCAATTCTGTTCCCCTAGAAAACCCTAAACATACACCATTATTGTTACCACTATTGTTATTGCCGTTAGTTATTATTATTATCAGCATTGTTTACTGTATTGGATTCTCCTTCTTTTCATGAGCTACTAACACATTTCCTATCTCATTTTCTAAGAGAAATATCATGCATGTACTATTAGCAAGTGCTAAATCCCTCTTCTATCCACCACAACAAAATAGCTGTCCCCTTTGCTGTGAAAAGCAGGCACTCCTTCGGAGCATCTATGTTAAGCAAGTCTTTAGAGTGGGATAATCATTTGTTTCACTGTTCAAAGACCAAGGCCTGTGGCTGTCCCAAGCACAACAGGTCAGTGCTGGAGGAATGGATAAAAAAGAATAAAAAAGGAAGATTCTCTTCTCTCAAAGTCCCCAACACCATTTCTTTAATACTTTTTCAGTTTATGAGATTTGACAAGGAAATAAAGGCATTGCTTCAGGCCATTCCATCTCACAATGTAAGAATTCTCTTAAAATTGCTACATCTAGGAGAGACTTTACATCCATGTCATTACTCAAGGAAAGTTGTGAGGATCTGGGGAAAGATGCAGGAGAATTTATTAAAGCACACACACACACACACACACACACACACACTCACAAATTCTACCTCTTTGTTTGAAAGGCATATCTTTCTACTTAGTTTATATCACTCATGAAATACGTCATGAGAAGTTGAATGATTAACATCCTTCAAAATGATTTCAAAAAGATATAAAGAGAAGAAAAATAGAACACCTCAACAATTACACTGAATAATCATTAAATACATACTGAAATATGAATGAATAATAAACTCACAAGGGTAAAGACATGAAAGAAGAGAAGATGAAGGTATGAGTTTAATTTACAATAGCATCTAAAACTAAGAGTATTATATTCTGGAACTAGATCTTACTGAAAGGGAACTTTCCCAAACAAGTTGTGCTAGTTCACAGAAATAATCACATGCGGGTGCATGTGTGTTTCTATATTCTCATTCAAATGTTTAACCTTATATGACAAAAACATATATAGAGATCAAACAGAAAAAATATAATAAATGAAAATAAAATTAAGGTGAGAGAAGGTAAGGCATAAGAAACAAGGGTATGTAAAAAGAAATGATAATATTTCCTTAGATATCAGCAATGATGAAGTAGTCTTTGTAGTTCTGGAAGAATATGTGAATTTAGAACTTTCTAAACTAGTAAAAAAATAGGAAATGCTTATCCATATGCACATGTTATTTTTTATTTATTTATTTACTTATTTATTTTGTTTTTTTTGAGACAGGTTCTCTCTCTGTAGTTTAGACTGGCCTTGAACTCACTATGTGTCCAGCCTGGCCTTGAAGTTGCAGTGATTCCCCAGTCTCCCAACTGCTGGGACTACAGGTGTGTACTGCCATGCCTGACATCGTGAACATGTTTTTAAAATGTTATCTAAAGGTGAGCTCCTGCAAAATGAAATGAAAGATAAAACCATGCGAAGCAAGAAATCGACAGTGAGAGCAAATCCAGAAGAACTTCAAAAACCAATTCCCGCAGGAAAGTGGCGCGACTCACTTAGACTGCAGAAGATACAATCTGAACAGGAGAGCTGTGACTTTTGATCTTAATGTCCTCAGGACAAACACAATGGATTCCATTCAATTGACAATTTATTTAAAATGCTATAAAATTTAAGCAGTAATGTAATAAAGTGCATGCTTCTTTCTTCCAACAACAAAAAAGACAATTAGATATTTCCAATAAAGCAAAAGATAATTTTCTAAATATAAACAAAGTACATACGAACATAGAATGAATAAAAAAATTAACTGACATAGAAAATGACTTTCTACCTAACTTGCATGCTTCAAGAAACACACTCCTGGTCAGCAGTGACTTCCTTCTCTAAACAGCCAATCACTAATTTGAATAAAATGAGTATTATTCATTTAAATATTATGTTACAAATGCTGCTTACAAGTTTTGCACTTTTAGAAGCCATGACTAGACAAGGTATAAAAGACTGAATTTTAGGTATACAGGACATAGCTGTCTAACAGTCTAGAATAAAACGTGAAGGAAATTGACTGAGCACAAATTTCTTCACTTTGCAGATAGAAATAAAATACTAACATTTACAATACATTATTACACAGGCATCTTCATAAATTCGTTGAAGGGAATTGGTACACACACATATCATGTCTTGATCTTTACTTCCTCCTCTCCTTCTCTCCCTCTCATCTCCTATATTCCCAGATCCCCTTCCCACCTCTTCTTTCCTATCATCTATCTTTTACCTTGCTCTTTAAATTATTTATACTTTAGGTTTTTGATATATGAATGACCATGTGATATTTAACACTGTGCCTGCCTTATCTCATTTAGCTGGATCAAATGAAATTTCTTCCTTTGGTCATTTGAGAAATCTCCACACTGACTTCCACAGTGATGGTATTAGTTTACATTACCACCAAAAATGTGCAAGTGTTCATTTATCCCTACAACCTTTCAGTACTTGATTTTTGGTGGTTGCTTGTTTGTTTGTTGTTGTTGTTGTTGTTGTTTTTGTTTTTGATGTTTTGGTTTTTCTGGAATAAGTTAGAATCATTTGTACTTCTCTAATGGTCAGAGAAACTAAAAATTTTCTCATGTATTTATTGGCCATTTTTACTTTTTCTTTTCAGAAGTGCCTATGAATCTCAATCACTTGATTTCTGACTGGTTCATTTTTTCTGCAGCTCTATTTTTCTTGAGTTCTTTATATATTCTAAATATTAGTCATCTGTATGAGGAGTAGATGGCAAAAATGTCTTCACAATCTGTAAAGTCATTTCTTCACTCATTGTTTCCTTTGCTGTGAATATTTTTTAAATAAGCATTTAAGAATATTTTAAATTTTAGTAGAACTGTTAGTAACTATAATCACAAGTTTATAATTAGAGGAATTACAAAAACAATGTAGAATATGAAGCAAACTGCCAAGAGGAAGTTTGCTTCAGACTGTTGGATTACTTGTGATAGAGAAAGTTCTAGGAAATTTTAAGGTGAATTGGTTATCCTAGAAATATAAGCAAGTAAAATCCCTCAGATTTAATAACAGTCAATATAAAAAATTGAATCAAGAAATAGATACCAATATATTGTTTAAATTAAAAATGGTATTTATAGTAGTGATTAGTACATTGTTTTTGAAGTCACACATACTTGGGGCTATAAACAATTTCTATCAATTGATTGGTCCCATGGTGTTGAGCAAATAATTAACCTTTCATAGTCCTATCTACTTCACTGGGCTTTGGTGAGAACAATGTCAAATAATCCATATAAAATGATAAAACCAGAATTTTACACAAAATAAGGGTTCAGAAACTGAGTATTATTATGGTTGTTACTGACATTCTTCATGGAAGCCATTCATTGCATGTAAATAGATTTATAAGAAAAGTGGGTTTATTGTTCAAATAGTTTTTAGAGTCCTAAGTGTCTATGGAATGAATATTAGCATTTTAAGTGATCTAAAAATGTAATGTTCATGTCGGGGACAGAGTGGAGTAGTAAGCAGTTGTGTTGGTTACTTTTCTCTCATTGCTGGGACAGAGTACCCGACACCAAAATGAAGGAAGTAAAAGTTTATTTAGCTCACAGTATGTGGATGTTTCAGTCCATAATCAGTTGGCTGCAAGGCAGGGAAACACTTCAAGGTGGCAGAAGACATCAAAGCAACAAGATCAAAGGGGAAAGAGCAAGTTTCTTTTCCACCCACCTTCTCTCCAGGGCCCATGTAGCACTCACAAAATCTCCTTGCCCTCCTCTTGTACAGGCTGAGGATGTTTACAGAGTTAAAGACCCTGCTGAGTCACTTAAATGTCTGAACTTCTCAAACTGACACAATGTTTCAACCATAACAGCAGTATTTTTTTGTTCTTGTTGTTTTTAATCTTACTTTTTATTTTAAAAAGCAAAACAGAAAAAAGGGTAGAAATAATACAGAATTTCAATAACAACAAGAAAAGATTGTATGTAGGAATACACATATAACAGCAGTAATTTAAATGGCAGAGTTGTATAGTACTTCAATTTAACTCACATAAAATCAACCGAGGGAGGTGGTTTAGAAGAAGAGAAAGGTTTAAATAATGCTGTAATTATGCCAGCTTTTTCTCCCAGTGACCATTTCATACTGGCGTTAGATGTGAGAAACTCGTGGAAAACATATATATCTATTTTTGAGACTTCTGTGAATATAATTTAGCATATTTCTTTAATTAGATAAAATATGGTTTAACATTGTCAATATCCTTAGAGAAATATATTGAAGAATTGTTGAGGGTTAAATAAAAATGTTGATGGAGAAGACTTAGTTTTTCATATTCACATTTTATAGTTCTTTGAAGAAATGTAAAAAATATTTCACTTAAAACTAAATTTTCACTTACATGCTGGTTTCAGAACTTCTGTGTAAAATATGATTGAAATTTAAAATTGTTTTGCATCATGTACATTTTTAGTAGGTATAAGTTCTAATTCTATAGAAATCATAAAAATACAAACATTCATAATAACTACGAGAAAATGTGAGAAAATGTTTGTAATAAATGCAAAGTAAAAGGATAGAAGGATATAAATTTTTATTTGTACCACAGTTACAAGGAAATTAAAATATATATATGGAAAAAAAGACTTAAAAATATTAAAAATCTTATGTTGTCCAGAGTTGTGTTGAGATGATAGGATCATAGGTGATTTTATTTAATTTGGCTTGTTTGTGAAATTCAAAAATTTATGGCTTTAGCCCCGGTGCACCTTGCTGTGGGCTCAGTTGGGTGCCAGGCTGGCCACAAGGGGGAGGGGGAACAGTTCTGCTCTGCTCCTTGCGCTCACCGTGGGTCCTTTCCTGGGGTTTTGCGCATCCCTGCCCCTGAAGCCTCCTCTTCCTCTGCTTCCGGTGGCTCCAAAGCTCCAAACACATGGTTGTTTGCTCCCCTAACTGTGAAGCCTCAGGGTCCCAGCGCTGATGGCAATGTCGGGGCCGAACTAACCCAGTCTCTGGACAAGAATGAAGTAAAGAAGATCTTAGATAAGTTTTATAAGGGGAAAGAAATTCAGAAACTGGGTGCTGATTATGGACTGGATGCTCATCTCTTCCACCAAGCTTTCATCAGCTTTAGAAATTATATTATGCCGTCTCATTCCATGGATGTGGACGTTCACACTATTTTGAATGACATTTGCTTTGATGCAGCTCATGTGGATGATTTATTTCCATTTTTCTTGAGACACACCAAACAAATACTTCCTGTGTTGGAATGTAAGGATGATCTACATAAAATCAGTGACTTAAGAATACCACCCAACTGGTACCCAGAAGCCAGAGCTATACAGCAGAAGAAAATATTTCATTCAGGCCCCACAAGTGGAAAGACTTATCATGCAATCCAGAAACACCTGTCAGCAAAATCTGGAGTATACTGTGGTCCTTTAAAATTACTGGCACATGAGATCTTTGAAAAGAGTAATGCTGCATTAGTATATTACCAAGTATTTGCTCTTCTTTTTTTTTCTTGTTCTTTTCTTTTTTGAGGGTGTAGGTGGACCTGGGGAAAAGACATACATAGTAATTTACTGTTAACAAAATATTAATTTATTTCTATGCACGTAAGTATCTATGACTTACTTTTAAGAGGTAACATTGCTATATGTACACTTATTTATTTTATTTTTTTAATTTTATTTTAAAGAGAATAAAATGAAACAGAATAAAGCCAATCAAAACAAAGCAGTAAGAATGATACAGGACTTCAAAACAAGATACTAGAAAATCAACAATTGGTACCATAATGCCTCATGTTATCTTCAAAATAGCTGTCCATACCATACGACATAATAAAATCAAACAAAACAGAGCATAATAAAACCAATCGGAACAAAACAATGAAAGTGATACAGGACTTCCAAACAAGATGATAGAATAATATATGTGTACAATTAAGAAAGAAAAAGATGCTGCCAACTCTACTCTAGGAGGCCATCAGTGCTTAAAGTACATCCTGATTTCCAAGGTACTAAAATGTGAAAAAATGTACACATTAGAATGAATGAAATAAAATATTATAGAATATTTCACATATGCACAGAAATACTTCACATATGTAGAGAATAGCATACATTATTAAACTCATTACCCAACTCGCCTCCAAAAATTTATAACTTTAGAAATTTATAGAAAAATAGACACAAAATATTAATAACAGGATGCACACTGGTGCTCTAACTAAAATCTATTGTTTGAAATTACTCAGTTCTCAGAATTTAGCAATAATCTCAAATTGAAGTACCTAGACGTCTCTTCAGAAACTTCAGGCTAACTTGGTCCACCCCATCACCCAATTTATCTATATGAAATTAGAAAGTATCGATCAGTTTTGTAACACTCTTTGTACTTGATCTTGAAATACTTCCAAAAGTCATTTCAACTAAACATGCACGCACATCTTCCCCCTTTTTGTATGCTAGTCAAATGCATTTCCTACTTGACTGGACCATAGAGGCACAATCCAGTTGTACTATGCCATTATTCCAAATCTGTGGCTACAATATTCCATAGCTGAAAATATACATAGAATTTTGAATCCTCAGGCAAATTGTGACAAGTTGTAGGTATATACTTGTGTTTTTACTTGTAATAGTAACCACAAAACTCATTATTATGTGTTCTAATATTTGAAATACAGAAAATGTTATCCCCAAAACAGAGCTATTGAAGCCATAGAAAACCTGTTACATATAGAACTTATAAATTTACCACACTTTTCTTTCTCTTCCATCCCTAATTCATTCATTCATTTTTTTCAGTAAACATTAAGCCAAAAAAAGTTTCATACATAGTAAAGAAAACAATCTACAGAGTGAAAAGACAACTGACAGATTGAGAGAAAATATTTGTAAACTATATATCTCACAACAGTTTTATATCCAGAATATATAAGAAACTCAAAAAACTTAATAGCAAGTCCAGGTGTGGTGCCACACACCTGTAATTCCATCTCTTCAAAGGTTGAAGCAGAAGGATTGCTGTGAGTTTGAAGCCAGCCTGCACTACATGGAGTTTGAGGCCAGCCTGGGCTACATAGTGAGATACTATCTCAAAGAGAAAAACAAACAACAGCAAAAAAAACCCGCAATAACAACAGAACAAATAACCCAATTAATAAGTGGGCAATAAACCTACATAGAAATTTCTTAAGACACTCAAATGACCAAGACTTATATGAGAGAATGTTAACTAATCATTCAGTGAAATGTGAATGAAAACTCCAGTGAGAGCTCATTTCACCTCCATAACAAAGACTGTTATCAAAAACACAAAAGATAATAAGTGCTGGCAAGGCTATTAAGAAAAATGACCCCCTTGTACACAGCTGGTGAACTATAAGATCATCCAGAAATTCCACTGTGTATATATCCAAAGCAAATGAAATCTGTATGGCAAGCAGACATCCGTAGATCTATATGTATTTTAGCAATATTTACAATAGCTAAGATATGGAAACAACCTATGTCCATCAACTAATAAATGGATAAAGAAAATGTAGTACACATGCACAATGTAATTTAGCCATAAAAAGAATAAAATTCTGCCATTTTCACAACATGGATGGAATTAGAGATCATATGTTAAGTCCAATAATCCAAGTACAAAAAGAAAGAATACTCTATTATCTCTCTCATGTGAAATATTAGAAACTAAAAGCTTCTATGTTGATCTCACAGAAGTTGAGTGTAGAATAGTAGTTTGTAAAGGGCAGGAGAGCAAAGGGGATGAACCGATGTGTAAAAGTTGACCTGTGAGAACTAAGTTATAGTTAGATAGGATTAAACATTTATAATAAAGTTATTATAGGTAACAATTGTATACCATATATTTCAAAAGCTAAAGGGAAGATTTTCAAAAATTCAAAAATAAATAATTATAACAGCTAACATATACTGAGTTCTTCACATTCACTAGACACTGAATAAGAATTTAGGCACTTACTTATTATCTTACTGATAAAAACATTTGAAGCTTGAAATGGTTAATTGAATTTCCAAGGAACTACTGAAAAACAGTGGATCAACCCTCATTTGCCAATAAATCCATGACTCTTTAATAACTACGTTACAACTTTCTATTCATTGGTGATCTACTAAATTTCACAATTTCTAGGTACTAGAACACACAAAGCTAAATAAAGACTTTGTCATTTAGGTAATAAAAACACATGTGTTCTTATTTCAGAAGTTCACTATTACAGGAGATCATTCAGTGATGCCCCTTTCCACTCGATTCCCAAAGTTTCAGCAAAGCAAAATAATCACGCAAGTATAAGAGTCTATAAGTTAAGCCTAATTATCCAATGTAAGGTTTAACTATATTTTAAACACCTTCTCATTTGAATGCATCTTTAGTGGCTATTCATGAGTTGACTCAATGACATTGCCTTTCTTTTTACGATGCCTTTTCTGATAAACAGCACCAAGGACTGGCATGCAAAATATGCAGTCTTTGGTGCCATTAAACACAGTTGTAAGATGAATCCACTTCACCCACCAGACTCTGGTAGGACTCTGGTGTTTGGCACTCAGTTATTAAGTTACGTTTAGAGCAAGAACCACGTAGGAAATCACTGAAGCAGCAAGACTATAAGGTCCTACTGTATTAATCAACTTTCCATCACTATAAAGAGTTGAGATAACTAATGTACAGAGAACAAGTGATTATTTTATATCACAGTTTTAGAGATTCTGGTTTGAGATTGGGTGGATCCATTGCTTTAGACCTCTCCTAAGCATTCCAGATGGTAGTTGTAGGGAGCATGTGCAAGCAAAACCTTCATATCTCATGCCCAAGAAGCATAAAGGAAAGGAAAATTCTTAAGTCCCACGGTCTTCTTCAAGGGCACACTCACAGTGACCTAAGGACCTCTCACAACACCCCACCTCTTGAAGGTTCTGCATTCTCACAGTACTGCCACCCTGTGGACCAACGCTTTAACACATGGACCTTTGGAGGACATTCGACATACTAGCTATAGAATAATGACAGGAATGTTCCCAGATTCTCCATAAATAAATTTGCAACCATGATGACTTGCTCACGTCCATTGCTACTCCACTCCAAGCTATTCTCCACACAGAAACTATAGTGACACTCTTAAATTAGCATGGTGAAAACTTGGAACTCACCTGCTTACAAACTTCAGTTTCCCATCCCTGTGTAGATTACATCTGAAAGACTCTGGCACAGTCTTGAAAGACCAGGACCTTTTCAGTGAGTGAGTGCTCACCAAGAGGTGTCATCCAGACCACCAGCTAAAGCTCACTCTACTTTCCCCCTATTTGCCATGCACCAATGATGAAGACTTTGTTTTTGCCCTGGTTTCTTGCAGCTTTTGTACATGATGTTCTTAAATTCATGTTTTCCCACCCACCAGCCTTTAACTCTTTGGCCTTTCCTGCAGGAGCCTTGACTATTTTTACAGATCAAATTAGACTGCACAATACGTGTCATTTAAATTAAGAAATGTGGCCAAAGTTTTAACAAATCTAAAATCTGCAACTTTTCAAAGCATCTGAGCATTTCCTTCATAACCTTCATTTCAACTAGAAGTTGGTAGTCATTTAAGAATTAGTTTAATGTTTGTCTCCTATGGTCTGTTTTAAATTGGTGAGGACAGATCACATATATCTTGATCTTTACTGAATCTCAGGGCCAGTCATATGGTTGCTCCTCAAAGAATGATTTGTTAAATTAATGAAGACTTACTGAAAAAGTACCAAAAGAATAATCTTATGTCTCTTTACCAGGAGCTGTTGATCAAAGACGATCGGGACCTTAGAGTTGTCTGTGACAGTTGTATCCTATCACATCCTACGACTTTCTGAAATCTAACAAAATATTTTCTATTAAAGATGCTAACTTGGAAATGTCTAAGTTTAGATAATAAAGAGGACAATGGGCTTATCCCTCTTATCTCTGTCAGAGGACATCACTGGTGAAAGGTTATCCACTTCTTTAGAGCCATTCATACTTTTATTCTATTCATTCAGCAAAGAAGCCAAGATCCTCCTCAACAGTCACAAATAAAAGGCAGTCTTGTCTGCACCGGCCTTCTGGGGAGAAGTGAGAGATAGAAGCATTGGATTTGACACTACTGGTTATGGCAATGTGGCCGTTCAGAGAGAGGGACTTCAGAAGAGGAAATGTTCATATGGGGCTGCTATTAAGAAGAAATGGGGCTTGAGAGGAGACTAGACATGCCACTAGACATGTTCCAGGAGAACACAAGATGAAGAGCCATCCAAGCAAGGAAAAGAGTCTGTGGAATAGCCACGAGGTGAGAGCAGAAAGTGCAGGTGAGAGAAATGCCAGAAGTTGGGGGTTGAGTACAGAGCAGTGAACAGGCAGGGCATGGTGCAGTGAAGAGAGGACATCAGGAATATTCTACTGAGAGGGTCAGCAAAACTATGAAGATTTTTTTTACCTTGGAAGCAGCGTTGGGGGCATCAGATTTGCATCCTAGTAAAAGCATTTCAAACACAGATAAAGACTGAGGGAGGGGAGCTATAAATAGATTTCATAGCACATTTTGCGATGGGAGTTGGAATGAAAAAAGTACAGTTCATGCTGTTGTTGTTTGATCATTTTTGTGCCTAGATATTATAACCTGAACAACTACTTCTAAGATAGCAATGTACAATATATTAACTAGTGTTAACTTCCTGTTTTATTTTTTTTGAAATTCTGTATCATTTCTATCTTTTTATTCTGTTTTGCTTTTTAAAATTAAAAAAATAGAAAAGTGGGCTGAGCATGGTGGTGCATGCCTGTAATTCTAGTACTAGGAGACTGAGGCAGAAGGATCATTGTGAGTTCAAGGCTATCGTGGGCTACATCATGAGTTCAAGGCCAGCCTGAACTGCGTAGTGAAACCATGTCTCAAAAAAGACAAAAACAAACAAAAAAAAAAAAAACCCAGGTTAAATGTCTTCATATTTGAGAAAATGTTTATATACATATTTCTTCTGCAGTAAATTAGGAAATGAGGATAACAGTTTCACAAAACCTACAGATGGCTGGTGATTCATTATCCAATTAATTGATATGAGTAAATTGGGTAAATCAAGCTAAATTAAGGCCAGTCACTGTACACAAGTAGATAGTGTTTATTGCATTTTATTTCATTGGTAGGATTTTTTTTTTCAAAATAATAAAACCAGATATCCTGAGCCTCACTGACTGAAAGAAGTATGTCAAGCATATCCACTGAGTCCTGGCTTTCACAGACTCCACATGGGGTGGTGAAGTTACAGACCTGGAAGCCCAGAGGCCTCCCTCAGCACCTGGGAGCCCACTCACAGCTGCAGCCCAGCAGCAGCCTGTCCCACCTGGCAGTGAGGGGCGCCCTTCAACCCCAGAACAAATTCTCCAGAACAAAGGAGGGCTAACACTATTATCCAGAGGTGAAGACTGTTAAGACTGCTTGTTTTTCGTCACTGTAAAGATTGTGCTTCAGAGACTATGCTTCACTTCTTAGCAGTAACAGCACCTAAACCCCACTGTGTTTCTTCTGATGAAAAGGGACCAGCCCTCCTTCTGATGCCATGAGTTGGGCTAATACGTAAGCATCTTATGAGACTACAAATCTACAATTCACAAGCATAAGAACGTTTTTGCTGCCAAACTGGTAACCTTTTAAAATACATGCACCTGATCAGATTATGTCAGTGTATGAGACAAGGCCAACAAGCCATGTGTCCTAAAGCCTCTTTGCATACTTTAGAGCTAGGTCTAAACTCTAGCAATAGTGCTGAACTGATTTCATATTAAATTATAACTACAACTTAGCATTCTGAGAACACTTGAATATTACAGGTCTCTTTTACATTGGCATAATCATATTTTTCATTTATTCTTACCCACAAAAGGGCCCACCCTTATAAGTCTCCCCAAAAAAATCTTTAGGAAAAAAGTTTAGCAAAATACGCTTTCAATGGCAAGCAACGAAGTGTCTCTCTGGTTATACTTTTATAAAGAACGTGTGAGTGTGTGTATGAGCATCTGTATGTGTGTGTGTGCTTTACCTTACTATTCGTATTGTGTGAAATTTGGAAATCTAGCCCTGAATTCAGTGTTCAATTATGGTTTGAAAGTTTATTTTTGTCTATAGAAGAGTGTTGTTTTGTGAACATGTAATTTGTATTGGTGCAGTATTATTATTTATGTATTGTTATTAAATACATGCACTGTTTCCAGGGATATCCTATGAGTCCCTAGTTAGAATGTACAAAAAAGTAGCCGGGCGTGGTGGCGCACGCCTTTAATCCCAGCACTCGGGAGGCTGAGGTAGGCGGAGCGTTGTGGGTTCGAGGCCGGCTTGGGCTACAACGCAAGCGCAAGGCCGGCCTGAGCTACATAGTGCGACCCTGCCTCAAAAAACTAGGCCCGGGAGTTTGGCTCAGTGGCTTAAGCACCTGCCCTGGCAGGCGCGAGGTTGTGAGTTCAATCCCCAGTGCCGCAAAAAAAAAAAAAAAAAAAGAATGTACAAAAAAGTGATTCTTGTCACATAGATAATGGTCACAATCATAGGTCCACAAATATGTAATACAGAATAAAACACACTGAAGACATGTCATTTAATGCCGATGTATTATGTTATAAAAAAAGCCTTGACGCTGCACCTTAAAAGACCCAATGTGAAGTATTTTCTGAGCTTCAGCTCCTCCACACAACCAAGATCTCACTGGACAACCAAATGCCAATACTTGTTAGAATAATTTAATATTCAAAAATGCTTATTTTTGATCAGGTAATGCTGACTACAAACTTCCCCTGCATTCTCCCAACAAAACTAGTTTATTATAGTAAAGCAGATTGCTACCTTGACAGAGTTTAAATAGCATCTCAGAGCGGAATATCAATGGAAGGGATTTATAGTGTTTCAGTGCCCAAGTTGATGAATTTTAAGGCAAATATTAAAACGTGGATTGTCTCAGCCTATCCACGTTGCTACAATAGGGTACTATAAACCAGATGGTTTATAAACAGAAATTTATTTCTCACAGTTCTGGAGGGCAAGAAATGCTGGCAGATTCCATGTTTGATCAGATCCCATTTCTAGTTCATGGAAAGTGTCTCTTCACTGCATCCACACATAGCACAAAGGGAAAGTAGCTCTCTGGGTCCTCTTTTTAAAGGCAAAAGACGCTGATGAGAGTGGAGGCATCATGATCCAATCATCTCACAAAGGTCCCATTTCCTGGTAGAATTACATTGATGACTGGATTCGAATATACAAATTTTGAGGGACAAATAAACATAGAGATCACAGCATCGAGAAGTAGTTGAGTCTGAAGAGGGGCTATCATAATAGCTTTAGGTAGACAGGCACAAGATGAGAGCCTAGAAACAAGTCTCTGTGAGTATGCTGCGAATCTTGATGGTGAACTCTTTACTGGGTAAAATTCTTGCTTCCAAGAGAAGGTATTGGCTGGATCAAGCAGCTAAACAGTAAGTTTTTCTTGGCCCCAGCCTTAGTTAAAACATGGATAGTAGACTTTTTAGCGCTAGAATCACTTAACTTAATTCTCTTTGCTATTGGTCTTTATGTAGACTGAATTGGGGATCTGATTTTCACAGCATTGCTGGATGTGTTGTAAGATTTCTGATGCCAGTCATTACAACTCGTTTAAATGTTCCATAGCATCACTGTCATCATATGCCAAGACTCTGTCACAAGCCAGCTCATATTCAAAAGAGGGGAGGGACATAAGCCCTATTCTTTGATGGGAAAAATGTCAAATAATTTGGGTTTGTGTCTTCAAACTACCCCAGTTCTCTTTTGGCCTAAAATTGCTTACATTCCTCCTGTGACTCTCTCCCAACTAAAAGACACATCAAATCATGAAACCATTGTCTGACTTGAGGTTTGGAGTCTTGTCATCTAAATCAGGTACAAGTATTGCTGAAGCTACTATGATTTAATTGCACAGGTGCAGTTTATTTTGATCTGAAAACCTATGAGAAAAAAGACAGGTTATTATGGATTGGAAAATTATACTAATAAAATAATTTTTTTAAAAAATAAAAGTATTACCTCCACACATCCAATTGTACACTGGTGAGACAAACATGAAATGACCATAATACACCCCTTTGTTCAAAAATAGGGCAGGTCAAACATACACAGCAACTGGTCTACAAAAATTCAGAGAAAAGCAAAGTGTACCCCAGTTCCTTGATTAAGGACAAGAAATACTCTGTAGGAATGAATCCGTCATCTGGGCTCTTGATTTTTACTCTCTGGCCCATCTTTCACTTTATAGAAATAACTTAGGCTGGCAGCTGAGTAATTTTCTCTGTCTATTTCTTAGTCATAGCAGTTTGACAACCCAGAGGCCACTTTTGAAATTTGTATTATCTTTGTTCTTTTCTGTTCAGGCTGTTATAATTCTTTTAAATAACTTTGTGGGAATCTTGCATGTCAATTTATAATCTGTACAATTAGACAAAACCGCACCCATAAATCTCTTCAGAATAAGTGTTTCTTTCCCTGGGTTGGCTTTGAAGCTACTGTAGAACAATGCCCTAGAGAGTCTCAGAAGCTGTGTTGTTAAATGAAGATATTGTGTGAGGCACACTAATATTCTTTAGAAGACATTTTGTCTAGTCAAAGGGCATTTGAGGTTCTGACACAAATGTTTCTGAGGTCTTAAGTATTTCATTAGCCATCATCTCAGCCTCCTCACTTTCAAATAAAATCCTGTATTTCATCTTGACCGTCAGCTATTTCTAATTTGATGACATTCTGCTGGTTGGAAAAAAAAAGTAACTAAAGCCTCTGTGTTTCTTATGTGAACCCTAAATAGTTCACTCATTTCTCTCTTCTTACCTTTTATTATAAGCAGGTAAAGAGATGATGCAGTGTCTCCAATACTCTTCATAGAAATTTAACCCTACTGCTGAGTTCACTAGATATGCTCCCTGCTTTCCATGTTAGTACAGGTGAGGGATTCTGCCATCACCTTCATGCTTTTCATACTTTCACAGGCAACTTCCTTGAGTTCTGCTCCTCGTCTGCCTGCCACTTATTCACAAAGTCAATGTCACATATTTCAAAACTTATTATAGCAGCATTCTTTTTTCGGGTGTCAAATTCTATTTAGGTATATATTGCTATTTAATAAACCATAACAAATGGCTTAAAATTCAACCATTTATGCCAAATATCTCTATTTCCTATCATCTCATTGTGCCCTGCTAATGTAAGAGGTGTATGCTTTGCTTTATACAAGGTGGGTCAGAGGATTACTGACAGAACCATCTCATACGCACTCCGTCTTTCAGTCTCCTTGATACTGGATGGGTTGGAGGTTCACATTCCCCACTGAGACCTGCTAATACTGAAGTAGATTAAGGAACCGGTCAGCCACCTAACCCTGCTTCATACAGCCTCCTTTGGCTTTATTGCCTCCAGTTATTTGTTGAAGTTTGGGCTTCTGAGGGCTCCAGTGACACAAGAGGTTAGTGGACTTTTACGCAGACAACCCCAACCCATACCATTTTGTTTAAACTCATAGATACTAAGGGAAATAGAAGCACAGCTCCTCACTGGTACATAAATATTCAGACCATAGCATTTCCCTAGCCCCCCAAAATTCACATCCTTCTTGCATGACACAAACTTCATTCAATCCCAATAATCTTCAAAGCTTCAACTTGTTCTAGTTTCAGTTTAAAAGTTTAAAGTTCAGAATTTTATTTAAATAGACTCTAAATCACATGTGGGACCAACTGGGTAAAGTTTATCCTGAGGGAAATTGCTTATATAGATATGTCCGTAAAACCTTATGTACTCATAGGTAAGGTTTTTTGGAGCTAAATTGTGTGATACTGGGATTAAGGGTGTATGGTACTAAATTAGTCCACTGATTTGAATTAGCATAGTTTGGGATGACACCACCCAAAAAGCTGGTAATCTGGATGGGATAAAATGGAAAGGTAGGCAGGTTTCTGCTGCTGCTGCTGCTACTGCTGCTGCCTTCTGCCTGTCACACCATGAGCAGTTTCTCTTCTCTGATGCCCCTCTGCCATGTCACCCTGCCTTGGACCCAGCCAACTGTGGACTGAAACCACTACAAACTGTGAGATGAGAAAAATCTTTCTTCTTTTACTCCAGGTGTTGGGCATTTTCTCTCAGCAATGAGAAAAATAACTGAGACACTCTGCATTATGAATCCATGAAATCAAATATGTCATGTGCTTCCAAAGTAAATAATGAGACAGCCAGAGGAAAGCAGTCCGCACTTTTAGCCCTCCACTGGAGTCTTATCTCATGGCTCTACATGCTTCCAATCTTTGAACTCCAGGCTTTGTGTACTCTGCACACTGTTAAAGATAGCACAATGTGGGTTGTACCAAAGCATGCCATCTGTGATCCCCAAAAGGGCAATGACTACAATCTGCAATGTACCTGGGCCCACTGGTACTCAACTTGGAGCTGAAGTGATGGTGTAAGGGATCAGAACTTTCAAATAACATTGGGTAGTAAGCTCTAAGATCTTTGCGTAGATGTGATCCTGCCTTTGAAATTAATCTGTCTTCCAAGCCCTTGTACTCTGTGTCTGTAAAGGTACTGACAGTGCTAATGATCTGCAAAATGACTTAGGTGTCATTCTTTCATTGGCTTGATTAATAGTACCTGGGTAATTTATACTAATCTCATTGACAACACTCTTATTCTCTTGCAGATACACTTTTTCATTCTTTTCAATGTGGAATAGCTCAAAATTTTCCAAATGTTTAAGATATTTTCCATTTTGATTAAAAATTCAATTTTAAATAATTTATCTTTTTGATAAAGTATTAAAGAAAAGACAAGCCACATGTTTAAAATTTTTCCTAAACATTAAAGAAAAGTCAGGCCATGTGTTCAAAATTTTTCTCAGAAATTTCTTCTTGGAATTGTGGTCATTTTTATCTCCGTCTAGAATATCTTTCAGTATACTTTGTAGGATTGGTTTGGTGGTCATGAATTTCTTGAGTTGTTCTTTTCATGGAGTATCTTATTTCTCTGTTAATTTTAAAAGAGAGTTTTGCAAGGTACATCAATCTGGGTTAAAAGTTATTTTCTTTCAGGAGTTGAAATACTTTACTCCCAGCTCTTCTTGATGTGAGGGTTTGTGTTGAGACATCTGTCATGATTCTGATGGGCTTTCCTTTATAGGTGATCTGTTTTATTTCTCTAAAAACTTTTAATATTCTGTTCTTGTGTTGAATTTCTGGGATCTTGATTATTATTTGTCTGGGTGTAGATTTATTTCGGCAAATTGGAGTTCTATAATACCTCATTTATCTGTATGTCAGATTCTGTTCTCATATTTTGGAAATTTTCTACTATTATTTCTGCAAATATTCTATTTATGCCATTTGTGTTGACTCCTGCTTTTTTCCATTGACACCTATCAACTTATATTGCTTTTCTTTGTATTGTTTTGCAGCTATTGAATTGTTATTTCTTGATCCCTTGCTATTTTTAAGAGATCTTTCTTTTTTTGATTGCTAGATATGATCCTGTCTTCAAGGTCTAAAAGTCTATTTTCAGTTTCATTCAAGCAGTTTTGCTACTTTACAATGGAATTTCTAATTTCCTGAATATTTATGTGAATCTATTTCATGCATTGCTTCTTGCCTATATTGATTGCTCACAGTTTGCATCCTTTTTCTATCATCATACATTTTTATCTATCTCTACTCTAGATTTGCTGAGCAATTCCTTTACGAATGTTGACATTTGATTTTTTGCCTGAGAGATTATTTCTGAAGCAATTTCCTCTATACCCTTTGGATTTGTTTCTTGCTTCACTTGCTATCATTTCAGAATTCTCAGGTCTGTATCGGTCATTTTCATCCATCTCATTGTCTCCTGACTTGTTCTAGATAGGCTGGAGTTCTGTGATTGCATCTTCCTTCGGCATCTTTTCATTTTCTGTTTCAAAAAAAATATTTTTTGTGTGTTGATCCTTGTAAGTTTTTGTTGTAGGTAGCCATATGACAAGGATCAAGTCATTTCTGGGAAAAGTCTATTCCTCAGAGATGTCTTCTGTGTATAAGAGGTTCTTGGCTTCTGTCTGTTTCAAGATCCTACCTTCTCAGTTAATTGAGAATCAGATGTTGGCACCTGTTTAGCTCAGTCCCCAGTTCTTTGGTGCTGGGCTGTGGTGAGGTTATTATCCCAGAGTTTCCCAATATTGCTACAGAAGGCAGAACAACAGATATGCCATCCTAGCTAAAGTAGTAAAATTAGCAATAACAATAGAATGAGGCACAGTTTACAAACTGACAAACTGCGGCAGCTGTTAATTTTGTATCATGAACATTAGGAGCAAAATTTAAAACTATGTAACAGAACCAATTATAAGTTGGGAGTTTGTATTCAAAGTGTTTCCTCTTGAGACAATGGTTTTAGCTCACAATGAGGAGATTTAAGAAGCATAGTAGATAAAACAAAGATAACTGAAGAGAAAGTAGAAGTGAGGTTGAAGGACAAAGAATGATCAAACTTTGGGAAACTAGAGGAAAGGGCAGAGAGAAAGAATGAGGAAGTAAGCAAGGGATTATCTGAACTTGATCTCTGGATTGGGGGATGGGATTAGGTTTCCATGGCCGGGGTTCTCTGGCTATTTAGAAAAGAGGGAAAAAAGAGAGAGAAAAGAGAAAAGGAAAAGAAAAAGAAATAAAAGCAACAACAACAAGAAGAGAGAACAGGAATGGAACCCTCCCTGCTATCTAGAAGCAACAACAACAACAAAAAAAGAGAACAGGAGTGGTATCTAGAGGACCTCAGCAGCTGGCAGGAGAGTCAGAGACACTTCCCCCACTGGATGACTTTAGTGAGCCAGCAGGACCCTTGCTAACCCCTCCTCCCACTCAGAGGACCTCTGTGGGCAGGCAAGGGTGCAGGTGAGTCCAATCCCTACTCAGAGGACTTCAATGAGTGGGTAGGAGTTTTGGAGACCCCACTCCCACCTGGAGGACTTCAGTAGGCAGGCAAGGACATGGGTGAGTCCTCCCCCCCTACAGAGGACCTTAGTGGGCCAGCAAGAGCATAGGTGAGACTTTCTTCCACACGGAGGACCCTGGGTAGGTCAACAAAAGTGCTAGTAAGGCCTCCCCATGCCCTGAGATCCCCAGTGACAAAGTAGAATCCTGGCTGGGGTACACAACACGGACAAGTGGGTCTGGTGGTCTGGAATAGTCTGAAGCCATAGTAACAATATGAGCTAAGGGTTGGTTCACATCAATATTTCTAGGCTAATCAACCCAGGAAGAATCTAGAATTCACCCAATTTGCCCCACAGGATGAATTCAGGTGAAGGCCCCTCTCCTGCACTGTGGGACCCAGCAACTGGGTGAGTATCAGCCACACAGTAGGACCCTAAGACACACTTGATGGACAGTCAAGACTAGTGGGATTAAAAAGACTGAAATATGACTGGAGATTTAGCTCAGCATGTACAAGCACTTGCCTGGGAGGTGTGAGGTCATGAGTTCGATCCCCAGAACCAAAAGAAAAAAAAAAGACTGAAATATGAACCAAGAGATGAAAATGACAAGCAAAAAGGCAAAATGCAATCTCAAATCCCCAACCCATCTGCAACAAGTACAGGAGATAAGAATATAGAAGATATTGAAAGTTACACACCTGAAATTTCTGAAAAGATAGCAAGTGAAGTAAAGAAACAAATCCATGAGGTTGTAGAGGAAATCAGATCAGAAATAATCACTCAGGTAAAAAAAAAATAAATGATCACCTTGATGAAAGAATTGTTTAACATAGCTAGAGAAGACAGATTAAAAAAGTAGAGGAGCATAGAAAAATGATGGAAACCTTGCATGAACAATATGGGAAAGAAATACAATGCATGAAACAGATTCAAAGAGGTATACAGGAAATTAAAAATTCCATTCAAAGCTGCCAAAACTGCTTGAATGAAACTGAAGACAGACTTTCAGACCTTGAAGACAAGATCATGGCTAGGGATCACTAAAGAAAAGAACTCTTAAAAATAACAAATGACCTTTTTGGTTGTTTCCAAGATTTAGCTATTACAAGTTGTGCTGCTATAAACATGAGTGCACATATGTCACTGTGGCATGACATTTTCAATTTTTCTGGGAAAATACCCAGAAGGGGAATAGTTATATTGAATGAGACTTACAACCCTAGTTTTTTGAGGAATCTCCACACTGATTTTCACAGTGGCCACACCTGTATACACTCCCACCAACAGTGGAGAATTGTTCCTTTATCCCCACAGCCCCGTCAACATTTGCTATCAGTTG
>RJWM01016664.1:0-44236 GCA_004363535.1 Dasyprocta punctata
AATAGTAAGAGTAAGAAATGTTTTAAAATCATCCTGGGTAGGAAGAAAGAATTGACTTGATATTACAAATTGGCAACAAACATGGCTCTAGCTTAAAAGCTTGTCTCCTTTCATGTCATGCAACTGAACCCATCCTTTACTGTCCTAACAAAGCCCTCGTATTAGTTGTAGCTTAGTTCTGCAGCAACACAGAAATACTCATGAAACAAATCTGGGCTTGGCTGTTAATATTAAGAAAAGAAAACACAGTCTGTTTCCTCCTTACGTAAACTACTATGGAAACACTGGTATCCAGGGTCTTCCTCTTTCCATTTCCCTTTAATCAGAAGAGCTTATGACCCTAATGTGGCTTTAGTTTTAAAATTAGAAAGCACACTAATAGCTATATCAGAAAGATTGCTTGAGGAGCCCTTTTCATTTACTGCCAAGGAAAAACTTTTGTCATTCGTGTTGGTAATATGGTTGAGAAGAAAGGGGAAGTTTTTGATAGTAAGAGACCAAGAGTTTCTTGCCTGTTTTCAGGTACATAGAACACAACAGTCACAAAGACAGTAATTCAGAGTTGTTAGGACCTGGGCTTTAGGATTAAACAGGGGTTCTATAGCATATGTGGGCCTTTAAACTTGGAGGACTCTTCAGTCTGTCCTGACCCAGTAAATCAGGATCTCCCAATGAGGCCTGGCCTTTATGCAGCACCTCTGGAGAAGGTAGGTGCCCTGGATGAAAGAGAGTGGGTCTCTTGTGTTAGCACTAAGTGTTCCCTGTTCTTGTGGGAATCTCAGTGAGCACTAAAGCCTGTTTTCGGGTGGCCACTCCAGAGCTACCAGTACGTCTTGTACCCATTTCTCCCAGTGTCTTGCCTGGCCTGAGGCAGCACCAGCTTTGGGACATTAGCTCGGTGATTTGTGGTGATGCTCACGCTTTTCTTCTTTTGAGTTGACCTATGCTGCTTATCCTAGGAAGAACAGTTACAGCCCTCTTCTCAGTGTTGGGGAGGAAAAATAAGTTTTTTTCTCAACCCTCATATGTTCTCAGTTGGAACAGTCCCCATTTACAAAAGACAGGTCAACAAAAGAAAAGCTTAAGTTTATTAATATGTGTATTTTCATGTATACATGGGAGATACTCAGGGAATGAGCAATTATCAAAGAGGTGACTGAATTCCAGCGTACCTGGCATCTTTAGTAAACAATGGTACATTTTGAGAGAAGTGGCAGGACAGGGAAGGAATTGTATGTCCCTAGGGGCAGCAGTTCAGGGTGGGCAGGCAAATAAATAGCAAAAGATATTTGGTAAATATTGTTAGTATAAATGCCTCCGGTGCCGTGTCCAGGCCCACAAGAATCTAAAGTTGTCTTCATTGATTAACTTCGTTCTCCGAGGTTGAAGGAGGCTGGAAACCCTTGGTCTTTGTAAATCTGTGTCCTGTTTTTAGGCAAATAGAAAGAGAGCAGAGAGACTTTCTGCATCTGCAGCTTCTTAATTGCCTTTAGCTCAACAGTGCTTTATGCCAAATAAGCATATTTTGGGGCAGAACATTCTCATCTCCTACAATGAATTGTTGGAAGCATTCTGTACTGTTAGTCCATCAGGAAGCATTTCAGAATATGTAGGAGAAGCAGTAAGACAAAAGCTGTTGAGATCCCCTAACATTTGTGTTTCTGGCCTTCCAGATAGAGGCTCCAGGGTCGGGACTGTTGAGCCATCCTCTCACCCTTCTCAGTTCTCGGCCCTCTTACTGAACGCCCCCCATTCCTCCTGGGCTTCTGCTGTGTCTCCCCGCCCGTCTGCTCATGTAAAACAGATAGTCATTGTTGTCCCTCACACGCAGAGTAGTTACATTTCAGACACATGACTTGGCTTTGCTTTGCCAAAGATGCTTCATGAAGTTTTATTTTATTTAACAAAGCATCCCTCCCCCCTTTATTTAGACAGGATCTCACTATGTAGTGCTGGCCTTGAACTTGTGAACCTCCTGCCTTAGCCTCCTGGGTGCTGGTATTACAGGCATGCACCACCATACCTGGCTTCACAGGCATTAAATCGCTAGACAGTTTGCTTCCTATGAATGCTGGGTTGTAGAGAGATAAATTTGAATCTGTACAGGGAAATAAAAAAAAGTCTACATGAAATACATGAAAATCTTTAGACCATATGTATGTCATATGAAGTATCAACATGTCTGGCATTGGCCATTAGTATCTTTAGTTTTATTGCACTTTAAAGGCAACAGATTGCAGGAGGAAGACCCTGCTGGGAGAGCCACTGGTGTGGTCACTTAGGTGACTGCCAGACCTTTTCTTGACCTATCCTGGGACTGCCAGACTCTGGGCAGAACCTTTGCAGCTGAAGGCTGCCTGCTTCTGAGGGATTGAGAAATGGAAGAGGGTCTTGAAATCCCTGCTGTCCTTCCCACAGTGCTTGCATCAACCCTAAGAACGTGTTTACCAAATTATGTTCTTGAAAAACACTCATCTTTATGTCTTTTTTCAGGACCTCAGAATTTCAGTTATGTAGTTGAGCAAGTGATCACAGGTATAAGCTTCATAAATGCAAATATGGTGTGCCTTTATGGTTTGGTTTCATGCATTTATTAATTACTTTTTCTGAATTTTTCTGAAAATACACAAAAAATCCTTGATTCCTGTGTCATGAGTAATCTTGCTCTTCCTAGTCCATTGCTAAAGTGCTCCGTTCTTCCAAGGAGAGTTTGCATTATAACTGAGAGCCACAGTTGGACTATAGATGTTAATAACCCGCCTCCTTCCTTTCCCCAACCATACACTCTGGCTAACTTACCTAATATCTCGAACTCCATCTTCTTTATGTGTCAAATGGTACTATTGTTGTTTTTGCCTCATGGGGTGATTGTGGAAATTAAATGAGAAGATGCTCTAAAGCCTAAGTCCCAGGGTCTGGAATGGAGTACAAACTTGGCTTTGTTATTTTTCCTAAGGGGCCATGCTAGTAATGCATATTTATGTTCTATTTTATTACCTTGTTTTTATTCAAATTCTTATTGAAAGAAGTGGGTTATAAAAATAATTATGATTTGTTTTCCAAAAAAGACTAGTCATTATTGATTTATGATGGCTCATACAGAACTCAGTCAGACACTAAATTTCTTCTGCAGTGAAATTTTCTCTGGAAGAACATGGCAGTATATGAGGAAGGCAAATAATGATTTTTCTCTGCTGATAATAATTTCATTTCTCAGTGTGTTTAGAGATACTGTTTACTTAATCTTTTTAGAAGAGAAAGCATTAGAAAATATTGTTATTGTAGATTTTCCACTCCTATATGTTTAATATTATTAAGATAAAAAAATAGTGTTACCTGGTTAAGGAAGTATGAAGTTAATTAGGTGAATCCCACATCTAGTGGTGAGGTACCACTGATTGAAATGTGTCTTTGGAGAATTTTGTACATTTCCCTACCATGAAGGACATTGTGGGAGAGAATCTTGGGAAGGATTTAAAGCTTTCCAGTTATTTTAATGCTGTTCCCCTAAAAGACTCAATTTCTTTAGTCTTGTCACTGGCTAGAAACTAATAGGAAATAAACAGACAAACCTTCTATAATTAGGAAAAAGGTATAGATGATGTATTGACGGTATATGCATGTTATAATAGGACATCTTTTAAGTTTATAAAAATTAGTTTTGTTTCCTGATCACTTATAGTATGGTTGCGATAGAAACAAACTTGAGATAGTGTATCAAAAATACATTTGTGTCTGGCCACAAAACTTGACATGAGATAACTTGGAGAATTTTAGAGGATGTGCCAGAATGAAGTATCATTAAATTGTTCAGGCATACATTCTGCTATTCTCTAAACCTGTGAGTGTGGGTGGGTAATTATAACCCAAAGTTTCTGAAATATATTACCTTAAGCCTTTGTTTCCTCCATAACCATTTGTTGATTAAGTGGTTGCTATATCAATAAAGCCGAAGAGAAATTGATTGTGTTTGTATAACAACAGTATGTTACCAAATGAATAAAAATGGTTTTTAGTTGGTCACAGAGATTTTTCTTATTTTCCCTTTTAAAAACACTCTGGATTTTAATAAATTGCACATGACTTATTTCTCCAGAGTGTTATCTTCAGTCTATTTCCATCTTTCCCTTAAGGCACCCTTAAACTAAGCGATACGTCATGGGTTTGTTACATACTGATATTCTTTCTCAAATGGGATATGATGTACTATAATATATGCATAATCAGGATTCTGTCTAGACTAGTGAAATTAAAATAGTGACAGAGCAAAAAAGGATCTTTCTCTGAAATAGAATATGTTAGAAAACAGGTTTTTGTTTTGTTTTGTTTTTTAACCAGAACATTGATGAAGCTCACAGTGTTCTGTAACAGTGTGAAAGTTGATGTTTTAATATCTAAAATGTTGATTGACTTTTATATATTAATCTTACTGATATTCATCATTTTAAAGTGATCTGTCAGAAGGTAGTGTGGAGGTCTCGAATATTGCAGTGTGCACAAAGAGGAACCTCACACAGATGCAAATCTTAAAACATACAGTGTGGCTTCTCCTGTCAATGATAGATGTGATGGGAAGTTGCTCACACTGCTTGTGTTTTATGCTGAAATATAACTAATAACCATGTTAGCTAGTGACTAGCAAATAAGAAATAAAATAAACAGCAGTCTGAAACCTTAGTAGTTTTGACTAAGATCAAGTTCTTAAGTCTTTTTGGAGTTCACCTTTGTTTGGTAGAATAATTTATTTTTTAACTCATTTTTTAATTGGAAAAAACTACTAAAGGGCAGTTTCAACAAAGAGCTGCCCTGAAGCATTTTAAGTCAGAATTCATATGTCTTTCATTTCTGTCACCCAAAGAAGGGCAACATTTACCCTGAAATTTTGGGACCCAGATTGATAAGGTCATGTGAGTGTCCCAAGTACATGAATGACTATGTCTTTGTCTCAGTATTCTGGAAATGTTTGCTCATTATTTGTATACAGCAGAGAAATAATTTTCCTATAAAATTCAAAGGAAGTATGAGGGTTTTTAGTTGATGTTTTGGATAGAATCCTTAATTAGTAATATTTTTATCTTAGTTTTACCCACTATAAAATGGGTATGTGCCATAATAGTACCTACTGCCTAAGAGCACAGTGAGTATGAAAGGAGTTAATCATGTGAAGTCCTTGACAGAGTGCTTGTGAAACAATGGATGCTTCAAAGTTTTACCTCATGATATGACTGTTTAAAATGTAATTGTTTTATCCTACAATGAATTATTGTATGTATGTTTTCATCATACCTTAAATTTAAAACAATAGTGTGTTTTCTTCAACTGTAATGGCAGCCTGCTGTCCTTTTTTTAATTATAGTAAATGACAATTGGATGAGACTAATTAGCTCTGCATCCTTGGTTGAATCTGTCATTGCTAGCTCCCGTTTCAGAATAATACCATGTGAGAATTGAACTTCAGTTGAGGATTCTTGCAGCAATTTATATTCACATCATTCATGTCTGATCAGCCACCTGCTTTGTAGAAAAGCTTGGGTAATAGAAATGAAAATGGCCCCAAAGAAATGTGGATTGGTTACCCTTTCTCATAGAAGTCAGGAATAGGCATGATAGAAGAAAAAGATGAAGTTAGCCAGTTGAATCTGTTAAATATATCTGTCTAGAATTAGTTCACAAAAGAGAAAGAAAGTGTTCCAAAACAGCCATAAATTCAAACCCATGATGCCTCCTTAGAAATCTGTTTATGGTTTTCATTTTTCTCATTATGTGTATTTAGATAAAAAGCCATTGTTTAAGGGAAAGATCTAGTGATGAATAATACAGAGACTGGGTGACTGCAAGCCTTTTTCTAAGGTCTTGCACTCTGTGTCTGCTAGGCTGAAGCAGCTGAGCAAGGCCACAGTGTGTGATAATTTTACGTTCAGTGGATATTGGTTCTGTGTTCTCTGCCCACGGCAGCCAGCTATTTGATTCTATCATAGTCGCCAGGATATTGAAATTTTGTCAGTATTCAAAGCTCATGGTAGCTGATAGATTTTTTTCCTTGGATTTGTAATCATTTTATTTTTTAACATACATGTTATACATTACCTTGGCTCTCAATGATATTCCTCAGTACTTACTGACTTGAATTAGCATCATTTGTGTTTTCATTAAATGTAGGTGACACTATTTTCAAATGCATGTTCAGTGGAGAGTTTGAGATACGTTCATTTATAGACTAAAAAGATTAAAGTTTTATTTCTCAGAACTCCTATTTGCATTTTGGATTATAGAAGTCTATAAAATATAAAGCCATGTGCCCTTACTTTTAATTAAATGATGGCATGAAAAAAATCTTAGGAATACACACAGAAATTAGACTGTATTTTCCCATTTTGTGCATTGGTTTCCACTTTTAAAATAATATCAGTGTTATTAATGGCATGGAAACCTATCCTGTTGTTTTAAAAGGTAATTATTTTGCAGATATATTTATGTTTTGCTGCTCTGCCAGTTTTATCAGAGGTGAAACAAATGTTTATTATCATCAGTACTCCCCTAACTTATGTAAGCAGCTTTGTGAATGGCCTAATAAATGTTGAACTTAACTTTTAGGATAAAGGGCAGTTATAAAAAGGATAAATATTAAATCATTTTTAAGTGTTAAACTTTTTTTCCCCTCTTTTAGCGAGAGATTTTTCTTGAGACTGAATAGAAATGGGCTTCCCAAAGCCCCCGAGAAACCAGAACGACACTGCTCTCTGTTCATGGTGAGTGGATCTTGTTTCATCCATGGGGCGCATCCTTCCAGTTATACAGATATATGACCTGGTGACCCACCTGGTCAACCACTGTTCAGACTTACAAGCGTGAGCTGCAGTGTGGTTTTTTGGTGACTTCTTCTACAGTACAGTACTATAATTTTTGCTGATTGTACTGTATAGTAAAGAACTGTAGCTTTGTATTCTGCTATACATTTTAGTACTGCATATAAGAATTGTGCAAATAAAAGCAAAATCATCAGGTTGGAGTTTCCTTTGACCATTTCTGTGTTCTGAATATTGCAGTGTACATACTCTATACCATTCCTCAGTTAGTGACCAGTTAGTTTCAGGAACACAACTTAGTTATTACATGAGGATTATATGTACTTCATATTAATTAGGAGAAATTATTGTTAGAGAAAATAGTGGATTTGTTTATTAACCTTTGTAAATAATACCGGAATTACATCTATAGCCAGAATTATGAATATCACCATTCATAGTTACTTTGCTTCCTTTAGCATGTTATTTTAATAGTCTGTTTAATACTCCATAATGTAATGTTGACCCTATTATACTTTTACCGAGGTATAGTAGTGATGGAGCTTAGCTGGAGTCTTATATTTAGTATGTATTTCATAAATGTTTAAAAAGTGAGTAATTGAGAGAATGAATCAATCATGGTCTTTCCTTTGAAGTAGTTCTTGATAATAATTGACTTAAAGTTGGTATTTTTAAAGTAAGATTTAAATGCTTCTGCTGCAAACGTTATATTAAGAATATCCATGTTCATCTTTGCCCTCTATTATTTGTGAAAACAATGTTGTATGCTGTTTAGGTGCTGCTGTATAGCTTATGACTCCTAAAATAACCAGGTTTTGTTTCTTGGTAGGATTTGGGTAGCAGCGAGTTAAGAAAGGACATCTACATTACCGTGCACATTATCCGAATTGGTAGGTATAGCACTGGTCACTGCATTAGGACAAGTAGCTGAGAAATCTTTCTGTGGGTGTTTTTGTTTGGGTTTTTGTGTTTTGAATTTTGATTTTGGCTGTCTGTAGCTAAATTTGAATCCAAGAAGCACAGAGATTGTTAGTTTTTCTCTAGCCTTCACGACCTCACATATAACTTCTTCACCACCATAAATAATTTTTTGTCTCTTTCAGTGTAAGTCATTAAGTAGTTTGTTAAGTTGTTCATTTTGTTTTATTGGACCTCCTAAACATATCTGATTCATATATTTTGTATTCATTTTTTTTAAGTTCCAATCTCTGGTAGCATAAAATAAACTTTTAGGAGATGAGTTTAAGAAAGCTTTACATCAAGCAGCCTTTTGTAAGTGCACAATGTCTCAGAGATACTATAGACACTGTAGATACCCAAGATACTATAAGGAAAGAGGTCCAAGGCACCAAATACTATGTTTTATCTGTATGATGTCATCAGCTTATTAAAAGGTCTGAGAGTCCTACAGGGAAAAACAAATAAGCATCTCCAACTTTGTTGATCCTAGCATTCCCCAAATTTGATTTAACCCTGAAAACATTTATATAATGTAGCATTTGGTAACATTTTGCAAAAAACTCTTTGGTGTTTTCCATATTCAGTGGAGCCAAAATATGTTTCCTCCTTTTCCATATGAAATACCTCTAAAAACAGGTGTTTTATAACAGAGCAGCAAGGTGAAATGACGAATAGCATAGCCAACATAATTTTTCTATTAGGGCTAACTAGTTGATCTTGGGAATTTGTTCCACTTCTTCACTCACTGTGTTGTATTACTTGCTTGGGAATATTTCTGCAAGAGTTAATAACTCTATGCAGTCCTGCAAGGTGATCTTTATTTTTATAGTCTTTGGTTTTACACATGCAGTAACCACCTTGTACTTCAATAAGAATATGAAATATGTCATATTTCCAACATAGATAATTCTGTATGGTTTTCTTATGAAAATATGTTCTGAAAATTTGTTTTCATTTAATATTATTTTTGTATTTGAAGGATAGAAGTAATTTTTAAAAAATAAACTACTTGTTTTTAATTTTCATTAATGAGCATGTAAGAAAAATGAAAAAAATTATTTTAAAATATTGGAAAAGTTGGAGCCTAGGCTTTCATGTACCTTTGTGCTAAAATTTCTGTCTGTTCTAAGGGTACAATATATTATGTAATTTTCTTTGTTTTTTAATTCAAATTTGTATTGTCAATTGGTAATATAAAATACGGTTCTGTGTATCTTCATGCAAATATTACTAAAATGTAAATATAATCTCCTATAGCACCGAGGGAATTGTAAACCATTTTTACTTCCAGAACTTCCTATACTGTGTCTGTAGGTTTGCACAATGACAAAACATGCAGAAGAGAATGTGCCCTTCCAGCCCCTGACCTTTATTCATAGCACTGTGGCCCAAGAAGCCACCCCAGGACTGTGACCTGTCCCAGGACTGTCTGTCTAAGATATGGCATTTCATTAGTGATGTTTCTTACTAAGGTTTTTATGCTCATTAAATTGTCAGAATGAATATTGAACCAAAAATTACCTACCACCCCTGGGTTTGGTCAAATGAGTACTTCCCTAGGATTGTTGTAGAAAACTTACAAGACATATTTACTGGCTTGATATTTTTGAGACTGAGGAGAAATGAGATTTAGGTAAAACACTCTAAAAACAGGTTGAGACTTAGTTTGCCAGTTCCTTTGAAGCAGTGAAATTAAGGAGTGGAAGACTTATCTGTCAGGGACAGGAACTTCTTATTTTTTTATAGAATGTCCCTTGTACCTGCTTTACTGGAATAAGGACACAGTGACCCTCACTGACTGCTGAAAGCAGGAGCAATAATACGTCAGTTCTGGGAATTTATGCCCAGATTTGGAAAAAAGGGGAGGGAGACAGAGAAATTAATAGTTCTGTATTCCTCTGTACATTCTGAGTTATTGAATTCTTTCAGTGTGTTTGCCTCCCCTTTTGGCTTCTGGCTGGTTGCTCCATAGTTTGTTTTTCCCCATTCCTCCGATGTTCCATCCTGCTAAGAGAATTTCCTAGAAATTGGACCAGTACTATACGTTCTTATTAGTCCTAGACTTAGGTACACCAAGGCTGGCCTCATGTTGTCCTTTTGGTATAGTAATTAAAACCTTGGTATCCAAGATGTCCACAGATCCAGGAAAGAAAACTTGTAACTGTATGTGTAGTTAAGCCTCACAGTGCTTGGAGTGATAGAGCTGGCTGGAGAGTCTTCTTGTGTGGTTCTCAGAGCAGCACTCTTCCTAATCACTTTGTCGTCTTGGATCTACAAAAGAATGAGTTAAAAAACTTTTTTAAAATCATTATATTAATCAAGATTGTAGTATGTATTTCACCTTAACGCAATCCGTAGTCATTCAAAATAGAGACAAATAGAACATTTTTTAATTTAAAGAATGACCAGTATTTTAAATTTTTTTAATCAGTTCTGTAAGTAAAAGTATGGCTGGTTGATAGTTAAATTTAAATATGACATTTCAAGGTGTTTGCTTTGCAGGCAGAAATCATATTAAAATTACATAGATTGAAATTTAGTCACAGAAAACAGCTACAGATCATAGGACTGTGATGTTTAAAGTTCTTACATTTCCAGCATCTAAAAAGCAACTGACTTATTTTGTCCATTTTTTTAGTTTTGATTCTATTCTTAAAGTAACAGGCTTTCAGGCTGCTATTTATAAATATTTCCCTAAAAATGACAAATTGTGGAGGTGTTTTTCCTTTATCAGTGGTGAATGGAAAACCAAATTGGATAATGCCATCCTTCTGTTTTTTTTATTATCCTGTTCAACATTAGATTTTGGCAATGCTGGAGACATCTTGATGTGCTTTAGAATTTTGCTCGAATGGAAACAATTTATGAATCTGTTGACAAGCATCTGGAGACAAATTTGCAGATATTTCTCCCTCGTTAATGTGCTATATTTCAACTTTAGCATACTTACTGTTTTTGGTTTTCAGAATAATCCACTGATAACTAATTCATGAACAGCAAATTAAAATAATATACCCATAGCATGGTTTAAAATATAGGACAACTTGAAGCAAGTTTAAGCTTTCTAACAGTCAAAATGATGCCAGAAGGGATGAGTGATCCAATGAGTTATGAACTGCCTGCTCTCTAAGGCAGGCGCCTACTCATTTCACCACCTGTGCTTCCTTGGTGTATTCAAAGAGTCTCCACTTGCTTCCTTTCAAAAGTGAAATTTTTGAAATAACTTTTAACTTCATAGCATTTATTTTTAAATAGAAAATAAAGTGGGTACCATCACTGCCTTTAATAATGTGAACCTCCTGGTGCGCCTCCAGGAATCCTAGGAGCAGGAAAGTGGTTCACAAACGTGAGATCAGCTCCAATCTTTGTGTCCTACAGGTGACATTGCTACCAAGAATGCAAGCTGCTTGTTCCAGGTCATATAGCCCTGTGATTAGAGATCAGATCCCAGAAATGAAACAGTGTCTTCTGTTGCCCTGCACCTGTGTCCTTCCCATGACTCTGTTACATTTTGTGTGGCCTGCCTTGTTGCTCTGTGTGGCTCTATTTAAGATGCATCCAATCAGATGTCTCCATGGGTCATGTCTACTGTTTAATTGGACAGGTCGAATGGGAGCAGGAGAAAAGAAGAATGCCTGCAGCGTGCAGTATCGGCGGCCCTTTGGCTGTGCAGTTCTCAGCATCGCTGATCTGCTAACAGGAGAGACCAAGGACGACCTCGTCCTGAAAGTGTATATGTAAGACGCATGCACAGGGAGGGCTGGCTGGGCACATCGGGTGTGTTGATCCTAACTGAGCAAACACTGCTTTCTGCAGGTAATTGAAGAACAGGGATGGGTTAGGTTTATGAGACATTTTTCAGCCCCATAATCTGTTGATTTGCTATAAATGAGCCTACAGGTCACTATTTGCCAGTCAAAGTAATGTGAAATCAAGAGACAGTGAATACATACAGTTTAGTAATTAGATGATCTACCGTCTAGAATACCGCTGATGAATTTATAAACCTACATTTATTCACTTTCAGACAATTTGTTCTTGAAAGGAGGAAATACTATATGTTTAATATAAATTAATTAGAATCAGAAAAGGGAAGCTCAAGTGATTATGTTCCTACCCCACACATTGGTTTGTTGGATCTACAACAAAGTAACACAAACAGCAAGACAATTCAATGACAATTTATAAAGAGTTCTGGAGGCTGGTAGTCTGAGGTCAGGGTGCAGTAGGGTTGGTTCTTTGTGTAGCTGTGACGGAGAATCAGCTTTGTGCTTCTCTCCTGGCATCCTGGCATCTGATGTTTTGCTCATAGTCTTTGACATTCTGAGGCTTGTAGATGCGTCACTTGATATCTGCTTCTTTCTTTACATCATGTTCTCCCTGTGTACATGGCCATCTCTGTCCGGATTTCAACTTTTATAAGGACACAGTCATGTAAGATTGAGGCTCTCTTCAGTGATGTTATTGTAACACATACTTCTGTAACAGCCCTTTTCTAAATAAGGTCATATTGTAGGATATTGGGTATTAGGGTTTTAACATTATCTTTTAGGGGAATGCAATTTAACCCATGATACTTTATTAAGAATTTAAGTTGATATGGAAAATTGCTTTTGTCTTTTTTTTTTCAGAGATTGTGCTGATACCTCCAACACATGCCAATATTTCTTTTTCATATGTAGTACTAACACTACTGGCCCTCTGACTATTGGATGTGTACTTCAAAGTGTTTTTTGACCATTGTTGCACAGTTTATGGATTTATCTATTCTCCACCCTGTGGGACCTCTTGACACATTTAGTAATCAGTTAAAGATTTATCCATAGACTGTGATCGAGGCCTGGAAATTCATTTTATTCCTAGTAAGAGGGATAAAACCCTGACCTTGACTGCAAACTGGAGAACTTCTTTGAAACTAATGGATAATAAAACTTGTTACTTTTGTATTACGTGGCAGCACCTCATTTGTAGTCATTGGCCTTATATCCATAGTGATCTTCTTTTTAGTAGCCATGAAACATCATGTGTTTGCTGTGTGCTTAATCTGTGCATGCCATTTTCTCCTTACTATAAACCTAAGGAGCAGATGCTGTGAACTCCCCTTTATACATACGGGGACAGAGAGTTGCCCAAAATTACCCAGTTAATGAGAAAGGGAATCAGATTTGCAGTCAGGATTATTAAACTCCAGAACCTGAGCCCTCTGGTTATCAGGCTCTGTCTTCACAGATGTTTCACACCACTGCCTGGTATAATGTGATGATGATGATTTGTATCACTACTTACTAAGAAAACTAAAATTTTCTGTGAATACAGTCCCATCATGTCTTAGAATAGTCTTTCTGGGTGAGGGTAGTGAGTGCCGTATTTATCTTGCCACTAGGAAAATTGAAGGACTGACAGTTACCTGTGTCACCCTTGATTATGCAGCTGAAGAAGATCCATGAATTCCAGTTCTGCCTCTGGAAGACACTCGTTCTCATAAAAATAATCGTATTGCTTTTTGTGGTATTTTATTGTCTGTTTTTTCTTAAGCATCAAATACAGTTTTAGATAATTCTCCATAGAAGAGAAATTTCTTAAAAATGCCAATTCAGCAAACTGTGAAGTTGTTTCAGAAAACTGGTCTAAGTAGTCAATGTACATAAGAAGAAACTGAATTTAGTAAAACACTGTAGAAAGGTGCTTGTTAGAAACAGTTTGTAAGAAATTTCTGTTCATTACAATGACTAAATCCCTAGCCCATCTGAGACTTAGAGAATAATAGCAGATACCTTGTCTGAGCCGGAAGATATTTCAGTTGCCCTCAATAGGAGCTTTAATTTTATTTGGAGTTTTTAAATGAAAGGCATAATCTCTGAAGTCATTCAACTAATGGGAAGCAGACTATTTTTCTTCCTTCTCTGTTGGGATAAAATAAGAAGACTGTAGTCATAATGTTGTAAATAGCAGTTTGATGTCTCAAAATGAGAGGTGGGATTGTTTTTTCCATTTTAATTTCCCATGCTCTCAAGATTTCGGGCTCCGTTTGATATGCCACTGTTAACTGGCATGAAAAAAACCTCTATCATGTTCATCCTGGAAAAGTCTGCGGTAATAAAACGAATATATATATATATATGTATATATATATATCCTAGTAATTGTGCATTATCTGCCACAGACATGATCACCAGGAAAAGAAATTTGTACTGTGGGAATGTTTGAATTTATTAGATATAAAATCTTGATACTTAGAACTCCTGGGAAGGAACACTTGTGGCATCTGTCCATTCATCCGTATATCCATCCATCCACTGATGTTAAGCCATTTTTCATTGTACTGAGGAGGACGCGGTTAGCAGCCAACCTTAGGTTCAGTCCTCAGTAACCCTGCTAGTCTGCTAGATGCACCACACCATGTAAACAGAGATAACGTGAGCTAGCAAGTGAGAAGAGCTAGAACAGGTATGGATAGCTATGAGAATAAGAAGAGGTAGACAACATTTTTCCAAGAGAGAGTACTTTAGTGCTCTTTGCTATATCCTGCCAGCATTTTGCTAGTGTTAAGCTGTATGTTAACATCACTTTTGTTTTGTTTAACTTTTGACATTCTTTTTGCTGGCCATAGAACACAAAGACTAGCTACTTACTAATGAGAAATAATATTTATTGAGTGCTGTTATTACATGAAAGGGATAATCCTAGACTCATGTTCTAGTACAGTGGTGGTGAACCTATAGCATGAGTGCCACAGCCGGCAGTTTGTTATCACTGAAAACTCTGAAAGGTTCACCATCACTGTTCTAGTATATTATTTTTGTATCATAAAGAAATCAAAGCACAGAGAAAGTAAGTAACCTGCGTAAAGTACATAGCTCATTTAATCATAAGATTTCAGATCTAGTTATAGAATCTTCTTAGTCTACATAGCCTTCACTTTATGCATTATTCTGTGAGACTTTTTTTTTTCCTGTCCTGGGGCCACTTTTAATCTAAGAACCATTCTCTTAGCTGCTCTGTTGTAAGGTCGGTGAGCAGGCATTATCAGCGTGGGCATTTCTGTTCATCTTGGAGCAACCATGCTAAAAGTGACAGTCATATGCAGTAGATTCTAGGGGAGTCTAAGAAGATTTAGGGAAGAACATTATCACTATAATTTTTATAGCAAAAAGAGCAGATGTGCTGTTAATGTTATTGCTTGATGTTGTGCATCATTGAAGCTCAACTGAGTGATAATGTTTTCGTAGGTGTAACACAGAGAGTGAGTGGTACCAAATTCACGAGAACATCATCAAAAAGCTGAATGCACGCTATAATTTGACTGGCTCCAATGCAGGTGAGTATATGGGGCTGGCTTTATCTCTCTAAGCTTCTACTTCAGGCCAGAGAAATACATGTGAGAGAAAAATATGATGAGCCTTTTATTTTTTTCCTCTCTCGTCACTGCTTACCTTTAAAAATGATCAGTAATCATTGTGGTATGTCTCTGTATACTGTGACCGAGTTTCATACAGTTCTCTGAAAAAATGTGTTCCATTCTGGTTTGAAACAAAGCAGAGAACCAGAATTTGTTCAGCAGTACCCTTTACTAAAAGCTAAAAATTAAATGATGAATGTACATGGGTTTTGTGACTTTTAGGTCGAAACGGGTTTGATAAATGGAAATGTGTCAGGAAAGACCACTAAAAGCATGCTTCACTCTACAGTTTGCTCCAACAGGGACATTATCTTACTGGGTAACAAATACACACATTCACATAGTAAAGTTAACTAAGGAGAGTAATGCTGATTGGAGGTTATGTAGAGAAAATGTGTGCCTACTTGTTCAGAAAGGAACTGAAATATACCACTGGATGTTACATGTAAAATACAGTACATGTTATTTTAGAGTAGTAACATATCATAGAATATATCATGTTGCATAGTGTATGTAGGTTATCTAGCATATGTAGTGATGTCTTTTAGTTTTGCTTAATAGCAAAAACTTGGTAAATATTATTTGTATCCTGTCCTCTTCAAGTGACATTGAAGTAAAATTATATGCAGTTATGTGCTTTGATTGACCTAGTGAAACTTTAAATTAAATGAGCTGAATGCATTGTTTTTAAAAACACCTTGAAAATACATATATATGTATATATATGAAGTCCAACTTGCCTGGCCAGATCACTTTTTTATCAGCTTTATGTACATCTTGCTAGGCCAAAGTGGCCCATGGGAAATAACTGCAGACAGCAGCTCTGTGGTTCAATTTAGTGACAGCCGTGAGCCCCACAGCTCACATGTGGTAGCCCTTCTAGCAGAAGTGACTGGTGACCTTACTTCTCTTCTTCTCCTAAGAGTTGGGGAAGTAACTTGGGTTTATTTGATGCAGATAGATTTTATTTGTTTTGGACAGAATCCTGCATCTACCACTAAATAAACAAGAGACTTGGAACATGCACTATTGAATGCAGAGTCCTTACAAGACTAAGAACAGATAATGAGAGAGGAATACACGAAGTAATAAGTAGACTTTATAGAAACTGCAATGTGTGCCTGTCTTCTCTTTTCCTGTGAAAGAATTATGATAGTTTTGATTGTGTACAGACCAAGTGGTTTTATCTCAGTGCATCCTCAGTAAAATGGCAGAGCTACTGCTGGTTTTTTTGTTTTTGTTTATTTTTCTTAAACTCAATGGCTGAATTCATCGGATTTCAGTCAAATCTAGTAGTTCTGTTCTGAGCCTTGGGTGTTTCTTGATCCCCCTGACAATTATTTGCTCATTAGAGACGCTCTGGACTTGTGCTGCCAGGTCGGTAGGCACCAGCCATATGTGGCTGTTGAGCACTGGATAGGAGCCTAACACAGCGTAAAGGCTGAGGGTGCTGTCATTGCGACCTAGACACCAGGTCCTGAAGATTGGTCTGATAAAAGGCACGTAAAGTGTCTTATTAATATTTGGTTATTTGTTAAAATAGTAACATTATAACTCTGTTGGGCTAAGCAGAACACATAATGGAAAGTAATTTTGGTTTTCTTTACTTTTTTCATGTAGCTAATAGAAAGTTTTGATTTCCTCAGTAAGCCACATGATGGTCCTATGGGCCAGTGTCTAGGGTAGCATCCCAGGAAGTGCATCGCATGCCTCAGGACATAGGCAGGAAGTGTGCATTGTCCTGCAGATCCATCTCATGCCTCGTAAACAAATACATCGTGCCTTCACTGGAATCCAGTGTGAGACCTTACCAGAAAATGAGACTGAAATCACCTTATTTCTTGAGTCTTCCTTTTTCTGTTCATAGCCCTTGTTATTATTATGAAAACTGCTTGTTACTACCTTTATAAAAGATGAAAGAAATCATTGTACTATAAAACTTTCTGTGAAGGTTTTCTCTTCCCTTTGGTGGGATCCTTCCCCATTTTGCCACCCACCTTGATACTATTGTGATTTCTAGGCAGCCAAAGGTATGGCTCTGTCTTAGTTACTTTTCACTCGTTGCTGAGACAAAATACCTGATGCCCAAAATTAGGGAAGGAAAGGTTTATTTCTTACAGTTCTAGGGAGTTTCAGTTCCTACTCAGTTGGTTCCAAGGCAGCATGGCATGGTGGGGCAGCCATTCACGGCTGCCACCAAACAGCAAGGCAAACCGGCAAGAGAGAGGGCAACACAATAAGAGAGGGAATACATGCATTCCTCCTGCTCTTTCACTCTATGTTGGCTCCACCCCTGGGCAGGTGCAGCACTTACATTGCCAGTCCCAGTGCTAGACCACAAACCAATCACAAATGCCACACTCAGCCCCATCCAAATTACGTGAGGCCTTGGGGGGGACACAGGATCAAACCAATACAGGCTCATTTTATCTGCTTCCACTGCTCTCTTGCCCTTAGCCTTTCTTCATCCTTTCTCCATTCTTCTCCTTCAGCCCGTCTTGCGCAGCCAGCAGCTCTATGCCTTTCAGTCCTCTGATCTCTACCTGATCCCTTCTAGCCCTTTCAAGCCAATGCCTACCTAACCTAAGCCTCAGCACTGTATAATACTGTTACAGAGGGAGAAAGCTCAAACACAGCTTTTAAACCAAGACCTATGCTTCCCATCAAAGTTTTGACCCTTACATTTTGCTGGGACATTGATCTGTTCACCTTCTTGAGGAAACAGAGCTTTATGCTGAGCAGACAAGATCCGTATTCTGTTTTCAGTCTTTGTTATTGAAGGGAGAAGCTGCTGTGACTTACTTAAAATTAGAAGAGGAAGCCCAAGTATAAGAAACTGAGGTGGGAAATTGGGGTGCCTGATCTTCAGCTCTCGCAGTGGTTGATACATTGACTTCTACTGTTTTCTCCTTGGAACACAGAATTATTGATTAAATGGAAGCAGCACAGTCAAATATTTTCAAGAGAATCGAGTTCACTCTAAGAATTATTTTTCCTGCCTTCCCCACTGAGATTCCTTAGTCATTGGTACTAAAAAAAGGAAAGAATAACTTTGAAATTACTTTGAGACAAATTCTACCAGCTAATTTCCAGGACCTTTGTGCTTCATTGATGTCCTCCTATCTCTTGGAGTTGTAATCTTTTCTCTTTAATAGATAAAGGTATTCATCTAGTTAACTGGTTTTTTTTTTCCTGTGACTAGTGTTGCAAAGGTACATTAACCACTATCTTTGAATTTAGATAATGAGGGAAAATTACAAGTGATCCATTTAATTTTTAAAGGTAAAAATAATTGAATTAATATACCTTTACAGAAAGATTTAGTTAGGTTAAGTAACTTGAAATTTTCAAAGTTGTGCTATTTTGGAATTTTACAATCCAAAATCTGTGTTTCCAGAATTTAAAATTCTCAAAATAGTCATTAAAATGAGCCTCATTTAGGCTTTGTAGAGCATATGGTTATTATAAACTTCACCTCTGGTAGATAGCAGTTGAATTCTAGGAATGTGATATTAGGCAAATTCAGTTCTAAGAATTGAGATAAAGTATGTAAAAAACATTGGCAGTGATTTACTATGTCCCAAGAAGAACTTAAACATCTTGTCATATCATCTGCATATTTGTGAGATATTATTTCCTTTAGTTTGCACATGTGGCTTACACTAGAAGAAATCATGTAAATTTCAAGAATCTTCTTTTTGCCTTATTAAGATGAGTAAATGTGGTTATTTTCCTCTGCTGTACTTGTTAATTCCCACCGAAAGTTAAAATAATTACCTTGTTAAGGGACCTATAAGCATAGAAGGAAAGCAGTTAAGCTGAGTACAAAAAGTACACTGTGTTTTAACTTGGGTGAGGTGAACGGAGAACTTTTGGAAGTGTTAGGTTGCATTTTGTTGTTAAGGGCCCTATTCACACATATCAGTGTCCTCACTCAATTCAATTTTGCAGAAATGGTGTAAAGCAAAAGGATTTTAGTAAGTGCCTCTGATTTTTGAACACTACTTGAAACTTGGCTTTCTTGTAGAATTAAAATAAAAGAAGTACTTACTGGCACCACCTATTGGCTAGAAATATAGCATGTTACTATTTTGCTTGTTTTTGGAATTTCCTAGTTATTAAACCATGTTCTTTTTTAAATTCTGTTAAATGTTTTATATTAAACTCACTTTACTTACAGAAAAATTGTAATAATAGTGGAAAAGATTACTGTTTCCAAAAGATTAACATTTTACATTTGTTTTTTTGTGCCCTCCCCAACATATACACATTTAATTCAGTATTGCCAATGCAGTATTGGTATAATTCTTAAGGATTGTATCAGTGCTTCTGATTCTTATACATATGTGTATGAGTACATACATGTATAATATCCACATGCATGCATACATACACATATGTATATGTACATACATATTTGTTGCATACAAACATAGTGCATTTCATGTCCTGCACTTCTTCAAAGCAAATTGCAGACATGATGCCTCTCCACATTTATTTCAGGACGTGGCAACATAACCACAGTATAGTTATCAAAATCAAGAAGTTAGCACTGACGTAGTACTGCTATCTAATCTATAGACCTTATTAAAATTTTCTCACTGTCTTCTATAATAAAAGAAAAGCCAGGTTATATTGTTTGCAGTTGCCTTATCTTTTTAATTTCCTTTTTTTCCTAAACTGTTCTCTTCTGATGACACTGAAGGAAAAATGTAGTTCAAACTATAATACTAAATTATACTCGAGATGTTTTTTAAAGACACATGCGATATTAAAAATAAAAAACTTAATCCCAAATTATAAGGTAAGGAATGTAATAATTCATGCTTATTTTATAAATTAATTATCTTTGTCTAATTTTGGTGTAATCACTAGGAATACTGTTTGGAAAATTTGTTAGGTATAAAAATATGCAAATGTTTCAGTAGCAAATTATAGTCACACATGCTATTGTAGTGGAAAAAAAATATATTTACCTCCTCATTCTTTCATGACTAATCCTGTTATAAAAAAAGACAGGTTAACAAGGGAAAAGCATACAGATTTACTTAAGTTTTAAGTGACAAGGAAGCCTTAGTTAGAAAACGAAGACCTGAAGAAACCGTTAAAACTTTGATATTTTGTGGTAAGTTTGATGATAAATGAGGAGCTGTAGAGAAATACGAGCGGCAGAATGCATGACCTAGCAGTAATGTAGTGGGGCCTGTTTGTTTAGGTTTTTCTCTGCAGACCTGCTCATTTTCAGAGATAAGGATATTTTTTCCCTCTGGGTGTCGGGAGGGCACCTTTTACCCAAGGGTCTAATGATCTCCTGGAGGGAAGAGAGCAGGGAAGGTGAGCCGGACTTCCCTGCCCGTGATGCCTCTCAAGGTATCCCCTGTGCCAAAGTGCTGAATGTTGGGGCAGGCGTCCAAGCACCATCTCTGCGCTCTGCGGACATTTTTATGCAGTGACTTCCTCCAGTGGATACCTGTGTGCTTGGTGCCATGAAAGATACAAATAAGGAATCATATTTACAGTAAAAATGAACAAACGCACAGATCCTTTTCAACCTTGATATAATCTTCAGTGTGTACCATTGAAATTTTGGTATCCTCAACCACAGTAAGAACAAAACTTTGAGGTGAAAGATCCCCTTTAGTCACAAATTAAATGTTAAATTCTCTGAATGGTTGCTTCCTCTCCTATAAAAATTACACCTTCTACCAAATCTGAATGCACTCCTCTCCAGCCCTCAACCCTAATCAGGGACTTTCTTCTTGGAATAAGGGTCAACGAAAGTAAATAATTCCAGATGACTTCGATGTCCCTTCTTTCGATAGTCAGTGACTTACATTGATCTGGTCTTATTTTCTCTATAACAGTGAGCCATGGGCTAATCACTTTCTCATAGAAAATTTGAAAGCCTTCCCAAAACTTTGAAATTCAGAAGTAGGAGATCATGGACCAGCAGTTACGATCACAAGATTGCTTGTTCATGCTCAGCATGTCCTTTACATATTGGAAGGTCTGTGTCCTTCACTTTCCCAATGAATAGTGTCCCCCACTTTAAAGATCTCAAGGATGTGATCCTCAGAAAGTAATCCTATCATCAGACCCTGTGAATTATCCTCAGTGCTGCCAAAATCACATTATTTAAGAGTTTAGTTTATGGAAACATCAATAGGTAAAGCCATAAATTGAATAATACAACCTGAAAGTCAGAAATCAAGGTGTGACTATTGAGGAAGGAAAATAAATTCCTTTCCTCTCCTTACTTCCCTTCTCCCCTTTCTTTTTCATTCTTTTCTCATTCTCTTTCTTTTAGTCTTTGTTTTTATTTTAAGTTGACTTTGACAGCACATCTGAGAAAAGAAAATCATCCCTAAATGAAGGCATAGAAACATTATACTCTACGTGCTGCCAAAACAAGCACAGCAGTAGAAACACGAAGGACAGCTGTCTCTTTTTGGCAGTCTCATCCAACAGGGAAAGGGCTTTAAGCAAGTGGGCCCCCTCCATTGTGTAATTAGCACGTCATTGTTCATGGCTCCTGGTTTGCCATCTTAATTTCATTATCTAACCTGGCTCCTTTCTACACTCGGGTCTCTTAATCTCAGTTTTCCTCGTAGTTATTGACTCATTTTCCAACAGCTCTGTCTTACTTGACACCATGTGCCTTCTAGACATATGACTTCCTTTCTTTGCTTTGCTCCATAGACTCTGAGACCCTGTCTCTAACATCCCTGTGCTGCCACCTCACTGAACCCAGCCAGGGCTTTGCTATTTAATAGTCAAGATGTGCCTCTGAAAGTTCTCTAGCTCTGAACTGGACCCAAATAGGAGGCATAACTTCTTGTGTATTTATTTTAAATATAATTACTTTATCTTACAGATAGAACATATAACATTTTAGTGTGGGATGTAAAATTTAAATAACTTTTAAAATCATACATGTAGTAGAGGAAATAGAAGAAAAGTAATCCCAGTACTCTGGGAGGCTGAGGCAGGAAGATCACAAGTTAAGAGTTCAGACGTGCAATTTAGCGTGACCTTATCTCAAAATAAAAAATTTTACAAAGAGCTGAGGCTGTAGCTCAGTGTAGGCCCTGGGTTCAAACCCCCATACCACCCAAACAAAATCAAAGTAAAAAACTTTAATAATATTGAGGTTGGAGATATTTTATAAATGAACAGTTTCTGTTGAAGGTGATTTTCTAAAATAATTTAGGAATAGCATCTTTAGGAAGTTTTGCTAATACCTCATGATATTTTGCAGAACAAGGTTAGAACTTCTAGCAGTTGTTTCCTTTTAGCCTTTACCTCCCAAGCACATAGAAGTGATGCCAATAGTGTCAAGAAATAGTGTTTTTTCAGGTCCACTACAGACTGGTGTTGTGAGGAGTTAGCCCAACTTGTGCCAGATTAAAACAGCCATGCCAGGTGAAAATCATATTCTAAAAAGCATTAAAATCTGAAATCTTTCCCAAGAACGGATAGGCGATGAAGAAACAAGCACTGAAGAATGAATGATGACTGAAGTCCCATGAGAACAAAGTTGGCATTCACTGTATCAAAACCTCCATCTTTCCTCCTGCCCAAATGGAAGCTCTGCTCTAGGCAGGTGTGACCCAGGAGTGGACTCCTTTTTCCCTCAGATCCCACTCAAGGAATACACAAAGAGAGGCCGGGCTGTTAGTATTGCTAATCCCTCCACACTTGAGCTGCAAGGGCCTGGACTCCTGACAGGTGTGTCTGTGAGACTGGCAGCTCCCTTCTTCTAGCCAAGCCCCATTCATAGTGCAGAGATTGCAGCCCAGATGCAGTAAGATGAGAATATTAGAGCACTGATTCCCTTACCCCAAGTTGCTCAGAGTGCAGAGGTTTTACATGGGGAAAGGCAACCTGAGAGATCCAAAGGTTACTCCTTGCACTAGACTGAATGTTAGTGTCCCTACAAAATTCTTACTTTGGCAGCTAACACTGCAGCATCAATATCATGGCATTAGGAGGTGGACACATTTGGTATGTAGCTATGTGGGAAGCTCTCATGACTAGGATTAGTGCCCTTATGAAAGCAATCCTATTGAGCTCTCTCTTTCCATCATATGGGGACATAATAGAAGACAGTAAACTGCAGCATAGAGGATCTTCCTCCCCAGAATTCAACTATGATGACACTCTGATCTCCAGGACTGTGAGAAATAGATAGCCTTGTTTATATAAGCCACTCTTGGAAACTAGGGAGATTTTAGAAAAAAAGAAAAAAAAAAAATGACCAGAATCTCAGGAGCACCATGAAGCACACAAAGATTCATGAAACTGGAGCACCAGAAGAAGAATGGAGATGAAAAGGAACTGAAAAAATATTTGAAGAAATATGATAAAGTTCCAAGATTTGTTGAAAAATAGTCTACACATCCAGAAAGTTCAGTGATTGTATGAGAAACAGAAAAAATCCACAGCCAGACACATCTTAAAAATGCTGAAAGACAACAGAATTGAAAGCAATAGGAGAAATCTAGTTATTACATACCAAGGAATCCCAATAAGATTACCTTCTAATTTCAGATAACAAACAATGGAGATGAGAAGGCAGTGGGATGATATACTCAGTTGAATGAAAAAACTGTTAATCAAGAATCTTATATCCAACAAAACCATCTTCCCAATTTCAGGACGAAATACATCTTCAGAGAAACAAAAACTGAAGCAATTTGTTCCTAATGGACCCGCCTTATAAGAAATACTGAAGAATGATTTTTTAGGCTAAAGCAAGTAGCTACAGAAAATAATCCAAATCCTTTTGAAAAATTAAAAAATTTCATTTAAAGGTATTTGTTTATAAAAGACAATGTCAGTGATTGTTTTTCCTCCATTCTTCTGTTAAATAGTACCTGTCTCTGAGTACAGAGCCCCATCTTTTATACCATTTCTCAGCTCAGATGATCAGAAGCCTTCTGTCCATCTTCATTTTCTCTTAATCCCCACATCTTATTATAGCATCAAGACATATGACTTCTATACTCCATGATACAGCTTTGTTTTACTACTTTTACCTGGCTCTGTTGCCACCATGTTAGTGTGAGCCTCTGTTATCTTTTGCTTCCATAGTTGAATAACATTTACTGGGCTCATCAATTCTACTGTCTTCCTTCATAGCACCATTTTCCAAGCAGCCTCAAAGAATACTCTCTAAAAACATCAATTGGATCATGTTCCCATTACTTGAAATTCTCCAGGGGCTTTTCTTTGCACATGGAGTAAGCACCTATGCCCTTTATCCTGGCCTCCGTAACTGTGTCTTACCAGTCTCCCTCTGGCCACAGCTGGCTCTGCTTCAGCAGTACTGGCCCTCTGACTCCTGTCTCCCCCAGGCTTTCCCTGCAGCAGGGCTTCTGCGTACCTCTCTGCATGGAGCACCATCTCTTCTTCCCCGTCGGTCTCTTTCTTTTCCCAGAACTTGAATATTACCTTCAAAGAAACGATTTTTCTAGCCTCTTATCTTTGTTGGTTTTACCTCACTCACTCTGTGGTTTATTTTAAGTGTTGTCATAACTAAAAGGAAGAAAATCCTGGTAGGATATACAACAAATTACAAACACTGACTAAATCTAGAAAACAAAAACTCAAAAAAATGGGGAAGGGGCATATATTTCCTTCTGTATGTTTTTTACAATGTAAACTATTTAACATATGCATGTTCTAACTGAGTTTTTTCTGATATAGTTAAATTTTAAAGTGGCCATTGTTTAAAATGCCCTGGTGCTCAATCATATTCACCCCTTCTTACCCCAGAACTTCAATTTAGGAAGTTGTTTATGATTCTAGATTTCTTTCTTGTGGAACACTTTCTGCAGTGTTAGCAAATCTACCCTTAGGCTAGATGTTTTTAGCACATATATTTTTAGAAGCTATATCTCAATATCCTATAATTTGTTTTCTAAACTTATTTGGAAACTCAAGACAATGAAAATGAAAAACATATGTATATAGCATTAAATAATTTTCAACTTTTTTATGTTTCTCAGATCAATATTTTCATCAATATTGTGATTTTATTTTATACTTTAATTTGGTACATTTATAAAATTTAGGAAGCAAAAAATAGTCTTTTAATTAAATATTGGTAAGATTATCCTTAAATACTATGTAACTGGAATAATGTTTGTGTTAGTTAGTGCCCATTTATGATTATAGTTCAGTTGTGCATTGAGGGAACAATGCTACTATTTCCTTGTGACTACTGTGTTGGAAAACAGTAGAAATTTCAAGGATTTTAAAATAAGCTGCCTTTCCAAAATATGGTGGCTTCAACTATTTCAGCCATCCTTCTGCTACTTGAAAATGCTGTTTAAATTACAGTCAAGACAGAGAAGACAGAGGAAGTTTAAAGAGAAGGAAATCTCGCTAGCTCCAAACTAGCAGAATAGTACTCAAGTAGATTCTCTGGTAAGGAAGGAGGGCAGGCGTTGAAATGAGCCCTGAGAAGCAAAGCCTGCAGGTTTGAGTTATCCCTGGAATGTGCCACGTGGCCTGCATCTGTTCAAGTGGCACTTAGAAGTGAATCCTCTAATACTGGGCCTTGACAAGCTGTTTTGTTTTTACAAGGTGATGGGGGTGAGTGATTCTCCCTGAAACATTAGAGCTCCATGCGTATGCTATTCATCTGAATCTATATTAACTGATAGTTTGGAAAAATTTATAACTGTGAAATTCAGTGTTGTAGTCCTAGGTGAATAACCTGAAAAGAGTTAAAATATAAACAAATCATTACTTCCATACCCATGGTGCATGGGGTTCTTGTGAACAAAGCAATGCTCACTCAAGGTAAGAAAATGATAATAAGAACAGCCCACCCTCAGAGCATCAGCAGTGAGGAAAAGTAAACAGATGAAACAATTGGGAATTGTGTCCTATAGTTTTAGGCAATAAACTATCCTGAAAAAACAGGTAAGATGGAGCAAAAGAGATTCGCAGTGAAAAAAATAATGGAAAAAATAAGGAGATTTACAAATTTGTGCATCAAAAAAATGTTAACTGAGCATCTCTTTGTCTGGGTGTTACTCACGGTCCTGGTGTGTAGCATTTAACAAAGCAAATGAAAAGCCTTTTCCTTGAGTGCTTGCATTCTAGCAGTCCTAGAGAGAACTACATCAAATTCTTTCTTTAAATGCTATTGAAAAAAAAAAAAAAAGGAGGTCTGGTTAAATAGGAAATGAGCACATTTGAAAAACGAATCAGTAAACTGAAAATATAGCTTAATATATCAGCCAGAATGCTACAAAAGGGAAAATGCAATGGAAAAACCTGAACAAACACTTAGAGGCACAGATGATTCAATGAAAAAAGCCAGCGTACATCTAATAGGAATTCCAGAAGAAACCAATTGAGTATATATGAAGGCTGTAATATTTGAAAAGGTTGGGATTTTGAAGAACTTTTGCAGAAGATTAAAGTTCTCAGATAACAGAAGTAAAAGTCAGGAACAGGATGAATACATTTAAAGTCATATGTAGAGAAATTATAAAACTAAAAACTACCAAAGCCCAACTAGAACCCACACAGAAGATACTGATCATCTTAAAAGACATAGTCACTTTAGCAGCAGTTATAAAGGTCAGAATGTCCTGGAATAATACCTTAATATTGTCAGGGGCAAATGCCAACTTTGAATTCTGTATTTGTCAAACTGTTATTTCAAAGTATGAATGAAGTAAATAAAATTTCAAATAAAGACTTAGAGAATTTACCACCTCTATACACTGAAATAACTAGTCAGAAATGATTATGAGAGAAAAATAGTTGACACCAGAAGGAAAGAAACGCAGAGGTCAGGGTGTGTAGAGAGAATCATAAACGTGACAGTAAATCTTTGTAAGTTCTCACTGTAAACAGCATTTAAAAATGGATCATCATGATCAGAGTTGCAGAGATCTATGTTCCCCAGAATTGCTCAGGAAGAGAATCAAGCTGTTGATTAGAGTCAGCTCTTTATGTTAAACATTGAAAAACTAACTGATATAATTTCTAAAATAGTAGAATGAAAAATAAAGAAAATAAAGAAATCCAATCTACTTTGTTTTTTGTTTTTGTTTTTTTTTTTTTTTTTTTTTTTGCAGCACCGGGGATTGAACTCACAACCTCGCGCCTGCCAGGGCAGGCGCTTAAGGCACTGAGCCTAACTCCCGGCCCTGGATTTTTTGAGGCAGGGTCGCACTATGTAGCTCAGGCCGGCCTTGCGCCCCCGTTGTAGCCCAAGCCGGCCTCGAACTCACAACGCTCCGCCTACCTCAGCCTCCCGAGTGCTGGGATTAAAGGCGTGCGCCACCACGCCCGGCCATTCCAATCTACTTTGAGTCTAGAAATGAGGGGGAAAACTGAAAGAAACAAGTATCACGGTAACTGAGAAAAGTGCAAAATAAGATAGCAGGAGGATTTCTTCTCAATAAATTACACTAAACATCTTTAGGACTCAGGATTTGTCCCTTGTTTAGAACTTTGGTTTAGTAATCTAAAAATCCCCCAGAGCATTAAAATTTAACCATCTTTTATCTACTTGTGTACATTGCCTGGCTGTATTTGTCACTTACCACTTTGTCAAATTTACCATGTTAGAGCATTGCAGTGTGTGTGTGTGTGTGTGTGTGTGTGTGTGTGTGTGAGACAGGGTCGCACTATATAGCCCAGCCTGTCCTCCAATGCAGGATCCTCTTGCTTCAGATTCCCCTGTGTAGAATTACAGGCATGCGCCACCATGCTCAGTTTAGAATTTTAATCTTGATAGATTTCCGTTTGAAACCTCCTCAGAATTTAATTGTAATACTTGGCTTTAACTAAAAGTCTGAGGTCAAGCCTACTAAAGGAAATATTTTCTTTGTGGGTGACATTTAGGGAACTCTGACCATTTTTTAATGGAAGTTAATTTGTTAATTTTATGGTTGGAAGAAAAAGAAGGGAAACAATGGTATAACATTAGAGTAGTGGCAGCAGTGGTTGTAGCAGCACAGCTAACAGTTCTGAATGCTTTCTTTACACCAGGCACTACACAAAAAGTATTGTATCATGATTACTTTTATTTCACAGATACAGAAGCTGAAGCAAAGAGAAGTTACCAGTGAGACAGGATCTTACAGCTGTATGATACGCTGCTTAAACTGCACACTTAATAATGACTTGTATTTAGAAAATATATTTGCCATGATTTTCCATTTTTGCATTGCTATACATTCACAGCTACATGTTATTTGGTTCATTAGTGGCAAAAAGGCTGATGTAATCTAAAATTCATTTTGGCTGCTGCTTATAAATCATGCTGTGCTTGTTGTTTTTAATATAAAAGTGCAGAATTTTCATAAATTTAAAAAGAATCATCTTATAGAGTGAGTTGATTTTAATTTTCATACAATTAGAACTACCAAATAATCACATTTACCTTAACAGATACCAAAGCTTTCATTTCTACACTAATACTCCATACATTGAGTTTAATCATGACTATTATGTTGTTTTGTGGCAGGCTTCAGATTAATTGATGACTAAACTTTTGTTTAAAATTAGATTCCAAGTTTTTATAATTGGGCTTAAACGTGTAGGCTGATAGAAAAAGTTCAATTTAATGACTACATTTCTTCTGAAAAGGGGAACATTCCTTTCACAGTAAGTTCATTTTGTTACTCTTACTAGAGAAACATTTAATATAAGATATACAAAGATACACAGTTTTGCAAGATAGGATAACAACAGCCACCCACAGAGTAAGGTATGGAAGAGTGGAAAAGGGCTGTCTGTACCCTGGAGATCCGAAGGATCTGGTCGGAAACCTGGAGCTCACTGCATTGACTTCTGCGAGTCCGTATCAGGAGGCTGAAGTGCCTGCACTGGAAGCCAAGAGACGATGTCCAGGAGGAAGACTGGAGCTCCTCGAAAAACCAGGAGTCTTCCTTCTTCGTTTCCCTTTTTATTCTATTCAAGCAGCAAGCCTATTGGCTGGTGCCGCTTGCACCCAGGGTGGGTCTTCCGTGTTTGGTAAATCCCTTCAGCCACACCCTGAACCATGTGATCCAGTTTAGTTGCGTGTTTCTTATTCAAGTGGACACAATCAGTTAACTATCACAGAACTTGTATCAAGGGCCAGAAAATGTGATTATAAAATGTCTGTTTTTTTTTTTTTTGCGGCACCGGGGATTGAACTCACAACCTCCCGCCTGCCAGGACAGGCGCTTAAGGCACTGAGCCAAACTCCCGGCCCTGGTTTTTTGAGGCAGGGTCGCACTATGTAGCTCAGGCCGGCCTTGCGCTCGCGTTGTAGCCCAAGCCGGCCTCGAACTCACAACGCTCCGCCTACCTCAGCCTCCTGAGTGCTGGGATTAAAGGCGTGCGCCACCACGCCCGGCTGAGCTCAACTTTTTAAGAAAGAATATGTAAATATTTGCTAGTACTCTCCTTTGCAGTAATGAATAGCTTCATAGTCTTAATATGTTGTTTCTTATTGTTCTGATGACTCATTTATCCAGCCCCTGATTATGGTCATGATAATTAAGGACCAGTGTAAAAATAAGATCAAACTTTACCTGATTGTAAAATAAATAGAATGCAGTGGATCTTCGCAGGCTGGCACCTGTGGACTCACCAGCAGCATTTATTCTGTTTTGTGTTGTCTTATTATAAGTACACCCTCTCCACTATAAAAAGTTAGATATTGTAGATCCTTTTTAATAAGAGGAGATGATTGGGCAGAGCAAGCATACTGTGGTCAGTCCCTCCATGCAGTGAACTTGCCAGTTTTCATCTGAGTTCGTCATTCCGAAGCAGCCGGGTCAACTCCAAGTGGCAGGACCTCCTCAGACCAATTATTACTACTGGACTTCATAAATGAAATTAAAACATCTATGGCTCTAATTTGCACTTTTCTAAAATTTCAAGCTGAAATCTATCAGAATTTTCAGATGCAACCTAAAATTTAAGACACCTAAAATTACAGGATGTCTGACTTTTCTCTGTACTGTTTTGCCTGTATTTCCCATGACTTAAGAGTGCCTTGCCTTGTCTGCTAGCTGGCCACTCTCTACTGTCTCTTAAGTGGTGTCTGTCTTTCATACTCTCTCTCTGGCTTTTGCTGTTTAGGGAACATCCATGATTTGTTTTTGTTGTTGTTCATTATTACTTTCTGTCTACACATCTATTTCCCTTAAACATGTTTTTTCCCCCTTTTCATGTCTTTTTAAATTTATTTCAAGATTGCTGTTGTCTCTGACTAAATTCTTTTCTTGTTGCCTTATCCTCTGGAAAGAATCTGCATTATGTAAAATAGATGTTGGCTTCCACACAGTGAAACAAGAATCCTAGCTTTTCTTGCTCTTGCCCCTATCCTGAATGACATAATCTTTGTTTTTCATTACTGTTGGCTTTTTTGTCTTCCTCTATATATACTATGTAATGTTGCCAATGTCTCTGGTCAGATTCTTTCATGAGACATCCCAGCAAAATAATCTTCACTTACAAAAATCATGGGATCTCAAGAACTGTGTTAAGTCCACCTTTTTCTTTGTTTGAAAGCATTGCTTATGTATTGCACTAGAATTACTGAGCAGCATTCTCCCCAGCAGGAGGAACTGCTGTTCTGTACCATGTCTGGCACACACTGGTATTCTACAGATACCAGCTCCCGATGGTGCTAACGATGATGGTGATGGTGTGGGTGAGTATTTTGAAGGCAAAAGGACAGAAGTGGGAGGAGAACAGGCACCAGTGATGAGGTGGGGGTAGTGGGAGAGCATGAGCAGGAAGAAGCTGCTGCTGAGACAGATGGATTGGAACATGTTAGTCTGTTTTCATTCTTCTGCCTCTGGATTTTAAAAGGAACCAGTAGTACTACATACAGTGGTCCAAAAGCTGCGCCAATAGTTGACTCCATCAAATCATCCTGATGGTTTATTCTCCACTACTGAACCCACCTGGTTATGGAAGGACAGACATTCTGATCCTCCATTCTGTTGCCTTCATTCACCCAACTCCAAATGAAAGATGCAAGGATAGGAGGTAGATCAGGGACAGTTAGGTAATAATGGATGCAGATTTAAAGTTCTGAATACGCACCAGGCTTATTTAATTCTCACTGGAACTCTTTGAGACAAATATTCTATTAGATGCACACAGTAAAAAGTGTGAGAACACAGCCCTGTAGTGGCGCCTCTGTCCTTTGCTGTTTTTATTGCTCCTCTTGAAAAGCAGGCAAACCAACTGAAACACTTTTTATTGTTATTATTTATTTGCTGGTATTAATAAAAGAGGGTAAAAGGAAAACTTTGGTCTAAATGTGTAGCAAAGAAGTTTTTATTGCGTTGTGATCATGTTGCCTTTCTTATGCCTTTGTTTTTAGAGAGGATCGTAGTGCTGTAAAGTACTGGTGGGAATGAGAACTTATGTATAACAAATCCGTGAGTGATAAGTATTGGTTGGGTTGAACATTTTAATGGACAGATTTATCATCTCGACTTCACCCCCCAGATTCATTTTTAAATTGAGTTCAAGTAAATGATGACAGTGTTTTTAAAAGTAAATTACTTTTGACTAGCTCATTTTCTATTGCTAATATGTGTGAGGGACTTCTTTGTCTTGTCTTAAAACAAGAGATAAAAAGAAAAAGGAATTAAAAGCTGAACAAGAAGTAGTGTCTTTGCAATACAGATACAAACATTAATAAAGATATGACAATAATTTCTTTCTCTAGTTCTTGCCTGAAAATTGGGAAAATGATATATGAAAAAGTATATCCCACTGTGATAATGTCACTATAATTGGAATAAAAAAGGAAAACAGATAATTTTGCTACTTTGCTGACTCTATTCCCTTTGTTTGTCAAGCTCAGTAGAAAATAATACTTCATGAATTTCTGTATATAATCATAAGAATGTAATTCAGGTTTTGTTATAATCACCCTTGTTGCTTACATTTCAAAAAATAAATTTCCATCACTATCCTTAAAATTCTTGAATTATGTTTTAAGATTTATGTTCATGCTTCTGATATTTGATAGGTCATTATTCATAAGTCTTCAAGAGTTGGATAAAAGTTAAAATTCCAGTTTTCATGTTGCTGTCTTCCAGGATCAAGTACATGTTGTATGTTGCCAGAGAGCGTGTTGGTGTAGGGCTGAGGCCCATCTGGCAGGGGGTAGAGGGGAGACCATGGGGACTCCAGCCGGGCTTCCTCCTCTTAGCATTCTGCTCAAGTTTCTCCAGTTGCCATGAGCTTCCTTATAAATGGGAAAACTCTGATTGTGGTGATGGGAAAGCGTTGCCTTGCTATTATTCCTATATTTCCTATAGTTTTGTGAGAATGCTAACCCTTGATTTAAAACTGCTACAGAAAAGTTGGGCTTGCTGAAGCCATTGAGTTTCTGTTCATGCTGTTTCTTTCTACCTGTTGGTAATGTGAATGTCTCTCATTTGTTTTAGGGTTAGCTGTTTCCCTCCAGCTCTTACATGGGGACATCGAACAGATCAGAAGAGAATACTCATCAGTATTTTCTCATGGAGTGTCCATAACAAGGAAGTTGGGTTTTTCTAATATTATCATGCCTGGTAGGTGTCTTTGGGATGGAACAAAATGATGACATATGAGTGTATTGTTTATTTTTGACATTTGAGAGGTTTTTCAAATTTTCACCTTGGAAGAGTTCCACATGGGCCAAGCCGAAGGATGAAATGAGGTATGTTATAATAAGGGAAAGATCTTTACATTCTCATTATCTTAATGTAAGTGACTTGTGGCAGCCAGGGCTTCATTGGGTAATGATTGTGGTAACAACAGAAAGCAATGTAGCATTCAGAAAATAACTTCCCTTTATTGAAAAATGTCAGTGAAGTCACTTAGACTATTTCCTTATAGGCTTTGAGAAGAACACTTACTTAGCCACAGGTGGCCTGTCTCAGGGGATTTTTCATTGTGAATGTGTATCTCTATATGTAAAGAAGCAGCTCTGTGAAAACACCATATGTCTTTCAATACCTTTTTGAGACCTATTTGTGTATAGTATATGATTCAGGTTTATATTAGCACCTAAAAAAGACTCCCTAAAAGTGTTTGTTTTCTAAGTAGAAAAAGTAGGGATGAAAGAGAGTCACACTGAAGACTCAGTGCCAAGTTTATTGAAACTGACGAATTTCGCAGTGAAACATGGTTTTCCGAGCCTAGCCCTGAATAATCTTACAGCAGTCTAGGTGTTGCAGAGTGTTTTTATGCACAACCTGAGGCACTGGGCGAGAACAGCGGGCCTACAGATGAGGAAGGAGCAAGCAGCGCTTGAGGGACAGTGTTCTGCAAGGGACCAGGATGAAAGGATTGACTTATTAATTCTGCAGATATGTTTTAGTACTTTTTGTGGGCCAAGGCATACTTCCAAGTATTGAGGATATAGTAGTGAGCCCAATAGAAAACGAAATTCCTTTCCCTCTGGAGCTGGCTGTCCAATAAGTCAGATTATATTAAATGTCTAAGTAAAATACGTGTATTCAAAGACAACAAATGCTGAGCTGAGAACAGGTTTGGTGAATGCCAGAAGTGGTTGTAGTTTGAGGGATTGAAGTTGTCACCAGGTAAGACATAGGTGAGAAGGAAATGAGGAAGTCACAGGACAAGAGCGTTCCAGGCAAAGGAGACAGGTGCAAGGGGCCTGAGGCAGGAGAACACTTGCCATGTGTGGGGAACTCCAGGAAAACCAGCTTGGCCAGAATAGCGCACGGCAAGGGGAGTGGGGTGGTGCCTTCTTGATTGTCTTTATTCAGGAGGAGGAAGGGAGCAAGTAGATGGCCTCAAGTAGAGGTGTGACACAGTGATTTGCACAGTCAAGGAGTCGCCCCGGGTGCTGTGTGATGATTGGGCAGGATAGAGGCAGGGAGACCAGAGTAGAGGTTTTGGAAGGTAATTCAGGGAGCCTCACTGTGGCTTGCAGCAAGGTATTAGCAGTGGAGCTGATGGGAACACAACTGATTGAAGCCCTCAGGGGGTTATCGTCCCAGTGAAGGATCATGGGGGAGGTGGGCAGAGGAAACCAGAGGAGCCACAGAATCCTTTTCTTACTGAAGATCTCCTGCAGATGTGATACCTGTACAGCATCTTCAAAGCTGAGGTTTCCAGGCCCACATCTCCCAGGTCACTGTCCTCTGTGCTACCATAATGGCAAGCCCTGCGCTCTTACAGAGAGAGGCTGCAGTCTTAGCCAACCCACCTCCCACCTTTGTCTTTTTCATCTTCAAAGTCAGTCCTCCACATCTTAGCTCAGGACTGGACTAAGCTATGTGAGTTATTGTGGCTTACATTTTATAAAATTTGTGTGATGTAGTCTGATCTTCTTTTCACAAACCAAAGAATTAATTTTCATCAGTCACCAGATTTTATTGCACAAGGGCCTCACCCTGAGTTTGGTCTTCTGTAGGAATGCAGCTTCAACCCATTTGTCTGCATTAGATGATGACGAGCAGGGTATCAAGTAGTGGTTCTCCGTGTTTCCTATCCCTCATCTACTACCAAGAAATGGGAGGGAAAGTAGAGCAAATAAAGTCGTCTGAAGTTATTGACAATATTTTTAAAAAGTGAGATTGATATAAACTCAATCGAACAGATCGTAACTTCCAATCTGTTAGATGTCAGATTTGTTGAGTTTGTGGTCACATAACATTGAGGAATGAAATTATGAACCAAAGGAGGAAGTTGGGAGAGTTTTATTGGAAATAAGGAGAGAACAATGACTCCTTGATTTCTAGCAGGGGTACGGAGTGGGTGGCCACTGAAACCCTTTTTCAGGGGTAATTTACACAGCAAAGTAACAACATGGGTACAACATGGGTCAAACTACAATCAATTTATACAATCACAAGTACTCTGTAGCCGCTTAGCTCATGATTCAGTAGGAAACAAGCCTTGCAGCGAGGGTTTATGAAAAGAACAAAGGCATTTTGGGGAAGGGAGGGAAGAATGGATCCAGATGTTCTGGTCACCCACCTATGTGTCTGATGCCTTGCTGGGCTCAGTGGACCAGATGGTGCTAATTATGGTGTAATTTCAAGTCACTGTTTTTCTAGGGAGGCATCAAGGCCTGGCTCTCTTCAGATCACCTCCAATCACAATCCTGATGTCATTTTTTTTTTTTAGTTGACTTCCTCGATGGCCAGTCCCTCTCTGAGTGCACATTGATTTGTATCTAGTTCAGCTGTCTATGATAAGATGTTCTATAGTACTGTTTAAATCTCTCCAATAAAAGCGAGCAAAGGCCCCTGGCACAGCCATGAGATCCAATCAGAGGTTTGCCACGAACAAGGGTCTAAAATGACCTCATTGTCAACTATTCTGTGTCGTGGTCACTTGGAATTTGTTTATGTAGGGAAGGCTGGGAAGACAGCCTGCAAGTTTCCCTGAGATGACCTGCCCTAGCTTGCTGACCCAGTCTGCCCAAGCAGCTCATGCTATGCTTGTTGAAAATGACTGTTTATAGATGTGTTTACTTGGTGGTGCACTATTCAGTGGCTCTTGCAACCATTCATTATTTCCTTCAGTTGCTATAAATAACTGGTATTTCCTCTTCAACAAAAGAGAAAAAACTTCATTCCACTGAGAAGCAAATTGATGGGCAAATCTAATATAAAAATCATATTTTAGAGCAGAATACATCCAGCTGCTAGAAGAATTCCTTGTCTTGGTCTCTGGGCAGTGTCACTGATAAATGGAAAACTCTAAAGCAAGATGACACTTCACTGGCCGAGTAATTTTCTGGGAGGTACCATGCTCTGGCAGCTTTTGTCTGGCTTAGTGATGGCAATGAGCTTTCCAGGGAGTAAGACTTGCTTTGGTCCCTATCTGGCACCACATCATGATGCCAGGTTTATCCTGCCCAGGAAAACTACTCATCTTGACACAGATCGACTTTGCTGGGCACTGCAAAAGAATTATTGAATAACACTTCGTTCTCTTTCTTCTCTCCTTTTCTTCTTAGTCTTCCCAGTTAGATGGAGAAAGGAGAGGTGTAATTACTTAAACAGTTGAAAGCAAATTCAAAACTCACTGGAAGTTTTTCCATTGGGAAACACATAGTTACTGTTCGGCTTTCTTTTGTTGTTTTCAGACTGGTCGGTTGCTTCTTGTGAATAAGTGAAAATCAGAACTGAGAAATGTCTGTGAATAACATTTCTGATCACTGTGTTATATGGGCAGCCTGCGAGCATATTTTTTTTCCCATTTTGTAGACCTGTCCTTCTGTGGTGTGCTGGTCGCGGTTGGGAGAGATGAGGCAAAGGCTCATTCCAAGAGGACTAAGTTCATCAACATAACCTCCGCAGCGCCAGTTGTCTATATTCTTGACATAGAAGGGAACACATGAGACTGTCTTTAGGGATTACAGGATATAACAGTGTTTAACTCTTTTTGAAATGGGAAAGCATGAAAATAGATTCTTCTCTTTGCCTTGCTATTGTGTGGGCAGATCTCTAGGTTATCACCTGGTATGAAGAAAGGATCTGGCTTTGCTTTTGAGCTGTCACGAAGTCTCTTCAGTCCTTCTCTGGACTGAGAGAGCCATTCGCATTTTATGTCTTAGGATATCCATCTCCAACTAAGAAAAGCCATTTTCTGAGAAGCTCTGTCACTGTGATCTACAAGCCATATAAATCTGAAGGGACTTCCCTGGTCTGCTCTTTGAATCTGTGAGTGGGTCTGCAGCAAAAATATTTAAATCACTACTCTCCCTTAGAAATATAAGTGAGCTACAAAAGCAATTTAAAATTTACTAGTGCCTCCTTTGTTTAAAGTAAAAAACAGAGATGAAGTTAATTTCAAGAGTGCATGTTACTTATCCCAGTACATTCAAAATATTATCATCTTGGTAGGTAATCCATATAAAAAATTTCTAATGAGTTATTTTCACTGTTTTCAGCCTCTGTCTTTGAGAGCTGGTGAGCATTGTACATTTACAGCCCAGCTCTCTGCAGCTGCTACTCGTGGCAGCAGTTACTGTACTGGACGGCCTGCCCCTAAACAGTCTAACAGACTGTGCAAAGGCATCCTGGGCCATTGCTGAGTATCAGGAAGGTCTTGTTTCCATGCACAGAGCATCTTGGAGCAAAGCTGACTGATGTGTTGGGGAGGTCATGGAAGGCCTGACTGCCCAGCCCTCACTTTGAACATCCAGTCTTACTCTTAAACTTAGGGTTCCTTCTAGGCAGAACTTTGTCTCCATTGTGATGATGTCCCTGCCTATACCTTATTCCCTTGGAGGCTTGCTCATAACCAACATAGCAGTTGGTTATACTGTCACCGTTTGTTAGGGAACTTGTCATGAATGCCTCCTGGTAATTCTAGTGGTTCTTTGAAGCTTATAACCCTAAAAGGATTACACGAAAACAGCAGAGTAATAGGAGGAAGGAGAGAACAGAGATTTGGGAGCTAGTTTTGATACTGATCTCATGATGTACTGGAATTTATTTTGCAAGTAATTTGTCTAGATACTGATTTCTAGCGTTGAGATGTTATAGATAATGAGTTCTAGGGTTGAGATGTTATAGATATGTCTGCTTCATGTTTTAGGAAGCAAACAGTTTCATTCTGTTAAATATAAGTATTGTTCTTTAGTACTAATGATAGAGAAGTGCACATTAACAGATGCAGTTAATTCAGAGGCAATTCATCTTGGAATAAATAGATTGTCAATAGTATCATATGACATACACATCCATAAATGTATATACTTAATCTAATCAGCATTTTCTATGCTCTAAAGTCAGTGAGCATCCACCAGGTATAGTGGGAACCATTTAGCTTAGACCCATACCCCAAATCACAGGAACAAATGATCTTTCAGCTAAGGAATGCTACTGGAACTGAAGAGAGATGGGGACTAAGGTTCCATCGCTTCACCCTGAGGTTATCTCCCGGCCCCAGATCGGAGTAGGGGAGGGGTCAGTGCCTGCCAAATTGTGAAGCCTCAGTCACTCAAGGATGTAGAGTTTTCCCCATTCGCCTCCTGCATCTCCTGCATTATCCCAGGGTGTGAAGGCCATGGGAGACGCAGCCCACCCATGTGGCTGCCTCTGTGTGGAACGGTCCTACAAAGCCTGTCATGGGTGCTGCTCTGTTAGTTACTCTTCTCCGCTTGACTGTCATAAACAGAAGTTTAAAAGTAACTCTGTCAAAACTTCATTAATTTTTTTGTGTTCTCCCACAAAGAAAGCAAAACAAATAGAACAGGCAGGAAAAAATTAAAAATAGAAATTGATAGGTTTTCCAGCAGTATGCTGTATGAGAAATGTAAAGGATAACATTAACTAACATTTTTCAACCCATCCAGACATTTTCCTTGTCCGTGATTCACTTTATTCTTCAGTTACCTGGGAGTCTTACCCTTTTCCCTTTCTCCCTGCCCCTTATATTTTTTATTTTATCACAGGGTCTCCCTAAGTGTCTTAAGTTGCCTGGTCTAGGTTCAGACTTATAATCCTCCTGCTTCAGCTTCCCAGAGTGGTAGGATTGCAGGCCTGCAACAACAGACTCAGCTCTTTTCCTCTTTTTTGGAGGGTTCATGAAATGATAGAAATGTGAGTGTGAAAGGCACATCATATTGGTTTCCTGTGAGTGTTGTGACAAATCGCCACGAATAATACAAATGCTTATATTATAGTCTGGAGGTTAGAGTTTGCTTAAGTCTCATGGGCTAAAATTGATGTATTGGGAAGGCTGCATTTTCTTCTGATGGTATAAGGTAGAGTTGATTTCCTTGCCTTTTCCAGGTTCTGGAGATTCCTATGCTTCTTAGCTTGTGGTTCCATATCTTTCTAACCTCTGTTTCCTCATCAGATCCCCTTCTCTGACAACCTTGCCTTTCTCATTTAAAAACCTCTGTGATTGTATTGAACTCACCCCAGTGAGCCAAGAAAACCTCGTGATTTTAAGGTCCTTAATTTAATGACATCTTCAGTGTCCTTTTTGCCATGTAAGGTCACATATCCATAGGCTCCAAGGATTAGGATATGGTCATCTTTGGGGTGAAGATATCATATACTCTCTGCCACACACATGAAGGACCATCCAGCCCAGCCATATGTCCAGCGCATGGATTTCTTCCTCAGGGTCCCTGGTGGTAGTTTTCGGGGCCATACTTGAATACTGTAATGACCCAGAGCACACTATCATATCACCTTTCTCTGTCCTGTAAAGATGGCCCTGAGAACGGAGGTCAGTATTGCAAGACTGGTCTGACCAAAGCACAATAGCACAGGGTTGATACCTTCCTTGCTCAAGTCGTTTGTGGTGACAAAGGCTGATTTGCAGTAGCTTATTTGATGGCTATTCTCACTCTGTTGAAATAGATTTTTTCATAGGTAAAGTAGAGTTATTAATAATAACTTGTACACATTTCTTAGCCTGTAGTTTCCTTGTCTATAAAAGACATACAATAGTGCCTTCTTATACAGTGGATGTGAGGATTTAACAAGAGGTTCTACTTCAGTGCTGCACAAAAAATGTAGCAGGTACTCAGTGCATTGCTGCTGCTCTTGGTACTAGGACTACTACTTCCACTTGAATAGCTCTTATCCAGAATCACTGGAAATAGGAACGTTTCCGATTTCAGAAGGTTTTTTTTTTTTCCAAAAATCTGCATAGACTTCACCAATTGAGCATCCCTAATCTAAAAATCCAAAATTTGAAATGCTCCAAAATCTGAAATTTTTTGAGGGTTGCATCAGCACTTAAAAAGTTTTGGATTTTCACATTAAGGATGTTCAACTTGTAATACTGTAGTCATCTTTGCAGTCATCATTATCATCAATAATCTTTTAAATTCCCTGAATTTTCTTTTGCATTCTTATTAAAGGACAGGACTTTTTTCTTCCATTTTGATGAACTGTAACAAGCACTCGGGTCAGATACTGGCTGTCCCTTGCGGCTGTGTACAGTGGTCCACATATTCTGTGTCTTCATCCAAAGCACTCAAAGGACAGTCAGTGATCAGGCCCTTCATCTCTCTTGGTGGAATCTCTTGCTTGCTTAGATCAAACCATTAATCACCCCACTTACTGTAGTCACTGAACTCCTTTCACTTTGTTCTTACAGATATGGCCTTTGCTCTATCTTGTCTGCAATATTTTGAGGAGCCTTCACATCTCTACAGGCTTCCTAGCCAATGAGCCTGCTAAAGAGAGGAGAGTGTCGTACACATCAGATGCACAGAGTAATGAATTTGAGAGGTGTGAGGTATTAATAAACATTGCCAAGAAAATAGCTTTTCACACCAGTGCTGTGACTCCATTTGATATTCACTTTATGGCTTCTCTCTTAATTACCCAAGATGCTTTCCTAATACCAGTTGGGCTTGTTAGTTTTCTCCAGAGCCCATCAAATGTGTTGATTTTAATTAGCACTTGTTTCAGCTTTCTCCTTCTGCGTATTTTCGTAAAATGTGGCACCTTGCAGTAGTAGAACATAGCAAGCTGAGTATTCAGTATGGGGAGAGGCATATGTAGAATGTCATCCAGGAGATATGTTCTTCTTGTCATGTGTTCTTTATGCAAAGGAACCTTGCTTTAATCTAAACCATTTGCAAAAGATAAAGAGGATTATAGGAATGGTGAGGCTTGAGGAAGAGAATATTAAAGCTTCTAGATAAGGTGTCCTTACTTATAAATGTGCTTTATTCCAGAAGATCCATAAATCATAGGAATGGCTTAACATGACAAAGTCCTTTATGCTGTCCTTTACCCTGCTTCTCCTGCCGTGCCTTCTAGCTTTACCCCATTCTTATTTTAATAACAAAACATTTGAGTTCCAGAGGTTTCTGTTGTCCTGTCTAGGCTAATGTCTCACAGTAGCAGAAACTAGAACCTAGATCTCCCTCTTCTGATTGTTCTGTGACCCTACAGCTTTCAGGCCTATTTAAATGCAGAATCTCTTTCCTAAGAGAGAGAAGAATGCAGCTAAGTTATAAGGTAAATAAGTGTTGTTGGTGGTATTGAGAATTTGGTGTCCTTTTTGTCTTTGCTCCTTTATCAAAATGTGCCACAGTTTACTCAGGTCCTGATGATGAGGCCTCCTCCCATTAGGCTATTGAAACTTAAGACTCCTCTCTCTTCGTTCAGTTATTCCCTATCCCTCTTCTTTGTCTTACTTTTATCCACAGAATTAGTCATCATTCAATATGCTATACATATTTTGCTTGTTTATTGATAACCTACCTATATAAGAATCTATAATTTTTGCTTTGTTCATTGGCTGACTCTTCTAGACCTAAAATAATATTTAGGAGGAAGTGCTCAAGAAATAGTTGCTAAGGAATACATGGAAAAAGAGTATCATGATGCTGAAAGTGCTTGTCTCTATTCTCCATCCTTTGGCCTGGCCTGTGGACGCAGAGAAACAGGTGACCTTGTGAACCTCCACTGTTCCTCTCATCTTTGTTGAAGTCAGAGTGGCAGTGGTGTCCAGAGGGCGAGGCTGCAAACCACTCAGCCACAAAACACTCAGTCCTCGTCTTGCACAACCGCTGACCGTAATGTGATTACTCATTGTGAGAAATTCCTTTGGGGAAAACAAAAATACACATTTATACATAAGATCACTATACAGCTAGTTTCTCTTAGTTCACTGCAAGGGAAGGTTTGTGCTAATGTTGTTTGGACACGATATCCTTCCTACATCTTGCAGTCTGAATAACTACTGCAAGAACAATACACAATGTATTATTGTAACGCTCCTACTGACTCTGTTTTGTTATTTGTATTTTTTCTCTCTTTAAAATTAAAAAAATTCCTAAAGTAAAAACTCCTCTAGCTAAACTTGTCATTTATCAGTGTACATGCAGTATATAGTGTATTTGTAAGATGTGTCCCCTTCTCCAAGAAGCCAAAGAATTTTGCTATTAGCTAACATCTTTTGCTGTAAAGTACCTTGATTTGAATGTCGTTTTTTTTTTTTTTTTTTTTACCTGCTAAGTCTGCTTGTAGGAAAACCATTGTCAAGTCTCCTCCCAAACCTCTAACTGAATTAGTCTGTGTGCAGACTTAGCGTACTAGGCACTTTTGTTTGTCAGAGTTGCTGGATACAGAGGACAAAATACATGAGTTGGCTGCTCACCATATAATGGAAATTTTTAAATAAATAATATTAAGTGTGTGTTCTGTGTGTACTGAAATATATATACATAAATTATGCCTGCCTTGGACATATACTCCTGTTATTACTCAGTAAAGAGTTCAACTATTTATGTAACATTTGCATTGTATCAGATGCTTTGAGTAATACAGAGATTATTTAAAATATATAGGAAGATATGTGGAGGCTATGTGGAATTACTGTGCCATTTTATGTAAAGGACTTAGGCATCATGGATTTTGGTATCCACAAGGAATCCTAGAAATAGCCTCCCACGGAGACTGAGGGACATCCATGTAGTAATAAAGTGAAATGAGTGATTTATTTGATAGAATCTAGCAAGTTTATATTTCTGGGGCTATCCACTAAAATTTTTAAAAGTTTAAAAAGAGTTAAAGCAAAAAACTTCCAAGGCACATAAATATCATCTTAAATGTCTTTAAATAGGTTGTCTTTCTCTTAGGTTTCTAAGTTCATTGCTTTTCTAAGTTGGTTTTTATGAGCTTATGAAAGTACTGAAATCCTTAAGCCAGAGACTTCTTAATCAGTTGTTTCCACTAATGTATATTCTATACACTCTAGGTGAAGATTGGTTAAGATTTAATCATTTTTAAAACTTACACAATTCGGGGCCGGGAGTTTGTCTCAGTGGCTTAAGCGCCTACCTAGCAGGCACAAGGTTGTGAGTTTGATCCCCAGTGCCACCAAAATAAATAAATAAATAAATAAATATATAAAATTAAAAAAAATAAAACACACAATTCATGGTTTATGTCAATCTATTTTCTAGTCAGCCCAGATCATTTTGGGAGGATGCCATTATGAAGAGTTGGCTTTGTAAAGAAGCGGATGAGGCACCTGCTATATCCCCTTGCTCATGGAGAGCTGTGTCCATTCTTGTGTGGACTTTGACCAAGAAGTTTAATAAATCTCTTACTTGTGCGCACATGTGTGTGATCATTTTTTCTTCTAGTGATTTGCCTCCTTATGGGAGGTTTTATAGAATTAGAATACAAAGACTGTTACTTCTGAGTTTTCAAATGTCAGAGAACTATGCTAAGTCAAAGTGAATTCATCTAGGCCATCTCAACAACATTGACCTTCAGAAACTTTCAGGTAGTAGCCCATTGCTTACTAATTTTTCTCTGTTCTGTCCACTTGCCACTTAATTCTTGGGAGAGGTAAAAGCATGCTGTTAGCCCAAGTTTGCTAGTTGGCATCAAATTTTTCTTTTTCTTTTTTTCTTGGCAATAATGAAAAGGGGTAAGATTAAAAGGCATTCAAGTTGTATAAATCACCACCAGAGAAAATATAGATGGCTTAATGTGTGCCTAGAAGGTGTCTCATTTGTTTTATAGTTTGATGGTATGAAATATTAAGTTGAATTTGTCTGTATGACTGAATTATTCTACATCTGTGTTCATAAAGCACTAATCTGGATTCCTCCAGGAATGAGATCACTTTGTCTGTGAATTTTGGAAGAGATTTAAATTGCAACTGGACTCTTTGCAATCCTATCATTTTATTCCATTTAGGTATTTCTTCTGCTCTAAATTGCTGTGGCCATAAAGTAGTAATACTGGTTTATGTGAGCCACCTCTGCTAGACTGTCATTTTGTAATCACACTTCATAAACAGAATGTGGGAAATATTGAAAACTGGTGAGACTTAACAACACCTTTCTACTCAGCCCCAGTATTTACCTCCTAAATGCACATTTGCAGTATTACAAATCCAGACTAGGAGAGGCTGGCTTTATTCTTCTTGCATATTGGCAGTGAGGGTGGTTACCCTTTTATGAAAATATAAACATATTTGTACTTTATAAACTTAGGTTTTTCTTAATAGAGTAATTTATTACATTGTCTTGGTTACTTTTCACTCGTTGCTGTGACAGAATACCTGATGCCCAAAATTAGGGAAGGAAAGGTTTATTTCTTGCAGTTTCTCAGGAGTT
>RJWM01016665.1:0-44838 GCA_004363535.1 Dasyprocta punctata
AAAGTATATGGAAAGAAGAGACATTGACTAAGATCAGTTGTGAGGAGAGATGGAAGAGAAATCAATTTTGTAAACTGGGTTTGAGGACTTCCCTTCAATGTCTTGAAAGGAGCTCTGTCACTTGCAAAAGACTTAGTGATTCCCTCAGGCAGATTTTCTAAAGAAGGAGGTAAGGCCTTCATTCTCTGCAGCAATTGGTCAAATACTGCTTCACCGCCTATACACAGGACATAAAAACAGTTTATAGACTCTGAACCAGAGTGGATACAACTGGATAGTATGCATCAGGTTGCATGGTTGTCTAGGTGTGGTGGCACACACCAGCATTTAGGAGGCTGAGGCAGGAGGATCACCATGAGTTCAAGGCCAGCCTGGACTACACAGTGAGTTTAAGCCAGGCTGAACAGCATAACAAGACACTAAAAAAAAAAAAAAAATCAAGTAGATGGTTGGAGGTAAAATGTAAGCACTGTTTTGTGAAACACGTGTGTGTGTGTGTGTGTGTGTACATACACATGTATTTTGAGATGGGACATAAAATGTGTTTATTATTATAGCTCATAGTCAAAAATATTTGAAAACCATTGCCTAACAAATATTAAAGTAAATGGCAATCTTCCAAAATCAGGTGATAAATTATAGAATTCTATTAAATGAAGAAACTAAAAAATTATTTTTATAATATATAGCTAGAAAATGTTCTATACTCCTGGCATGTCTACCCCTCCTCTACCTCTCAGTCTCAGCCCAGCTTTTCACCTCGGGTATCCTCCGTGACTTTCCTTTGGTCCTCTTTACATCTAAATACGTATTAGCAAATTCATGGCAGAATACAATTATTCCCTGCATGTAAATAAACTCCTAAATGCAGCACTTACTGAGTATGGTGCAATAAATGTTCAACAACCAGTTTTCCAGGGGAAATATCTCTTACTGTGTATAACTTGCCACTTCCTATGGTGTAAATACTCCAACCATAGTCAATTTCCAGCCATTAATACTAATTCAGTACATATAAACTTGGAAAGAGATGTATGGCAGTATATATTGTATAGTATTTACACCACAGAGATACAATAGATATAAACAACCCTGCAGACATAGAGTATAGGAAAAATGTGCTAAAATATGTAGTGATGAGTTTTGAATATTATCTTTTAAAATATAAATTTAATTGTAAGGTTATATAATGTTCTTTTTTAAATGGCCATGCCTAACAATTGGCTCACAAGATTTTGTTCCAACACATTACTGTCCTGGTTCACCCCCTCCCACAGGCCCTGGCCCCACACTCTATGACCCGCTGAACAAACTGGATCTCTTCCATAAGAAACCACAAACTTAACACACTGGAATCTAAAGCATGTTCCTTTTTGAGTCTCCTAGTGCACACTTCTCTTCCCCTCTTGACTTCCCTATTTCTATTAATGGTGACTCCAATACCCATCCAATCAGTTGCTAAGTTTTGAAGGCACATGGCCTAGGCACTGGTCTTTTGATCTGTCTCTGTTTCCTTTCACTCAGGGCTACTGACCTGGTCCAGAATAATTAAGTGGTCTTTCTCACTCCAATCTATATGACAATATGGATAGATTAAGCTTCCAAGTGGACAACTCTGCTTATATAGCTGTCCTAGTCCACACACACCACACACACACACACACACACACACACACACACACACACATCTGGCCTTCGAAGCTCTCCTTGTTCTAGGCAATTTGGACAGCTCCATGTTTCCTGTGCTGTGAACTGTGAACGTGCCCTGTGGTTCCTGACTGTGCTATGCTTCCATTTTCTCTTCCTCTGGAATGTTCCTCTTCTTTCATGGAAAGGCTCATACCTTCTGTTTAAGACTCAGTTCCAATGGAGATGAAAAGATGTGTACTGGTTGTTATAGAAATGTGTAACTTGATGAAAATGTGGAGAGTCAAAACAAACAAGTGTCAAAACTAGAAATCATTTAAAGATAATAATGTTTGGTCACCACAGAGGTTCTATTAAACAGATTGCACTAAGGCAGGAATCACCCTATTGTTATTACTAAAAAGTTTACTGAGAAGGGCCAGGGAGATAGCTCAGCAGGCACAGTGCCTGTCTGGCAAGTGCAAGGTTGTGAGTTCAATTCCTGATACAAAAGAAAGAAAGAAAGAAAGAGAGAGAGAAAGAGAGAAAGAGAAAGAGAGAAAGGGAGAGAGAAAGAAAGAGAGAGAGAAAGAAGAAAAGAAAAGAAAGAAAGGATTTACTGAGAGGCCGCATGAGGTTCATCTCAAACCCATGGATGTCAATTATACGTGCTACAACTGTCATTCATTACATGAAATGATCAAAAATTGTCTGTACTTTAACCATTTGATGTCTGTTGTAACTATTTTCCGTTTAATGGCCTGAGCCAAATTGGGTTGAGGAGGTACTGCAGGAAAGGTGGGCTGAAGAGACATAGAACTGCTTAGTCCTGGACTATCACCACCACTGATAATATTCATCTTTAACATTATTTTTTAGTTAATGAAGTTTATTGGTACATGTTAGGTATAATGACCACATTCATCATTGATTGCAGTTACTATTAAAGATCTACCACATGCCTATATCTCCATATCCAAAGCAAAATGGCAACAGTTCACTTATTTTGCATCTTTCTTCCTTCAGCCCTTCCCTGATGTTTAGAGGCAAATAAAATGCTTCAAGTGCTTGCTTGTTTGAGGGGAGAGTCATAATGATGAGCAATGACTTTATCAAGTAATTCTTTTTTTTTTTGTTTTTTTTTTGTTTTTTTTTTGTTTTTTTGCAGCACCGGGGATTGAACTCACAGCTTCAGGCCTGCCAGACAGGCACTTAAGCCATTGAGCCAAACTCCCAGCCCTGGTTTTTTGAGGCAGGGTTGCAGTATGTACCTCAGGCCGGCCTTGCTCTCGCGCTGTAGCCCAAGCCAGCCTCGAACTCACAACCCTCCTCCTACCTCAGCCTCCCGAGTGCTGGGATTAAAGGTATGCGCCACCACGCCCGGCTAATTCTTTTTCTGTTGAATGTCAAATGTGAGGTTGAAGTTTACTAGTAAGTGAACAGGGAAAAAGCTAACCCAGCCCTCTGGTCACTGGCACCAACTTCCCCAGGGAGTCAAAACACTTTAAGTTATGGAGACAGCCTCAATCCCCAGAGGGGTGAAAAGGGAGGAGGAGGAGGAGGAAGGTGGCAGAGAAATACTGACAAAGGGAAAAAAATACCCAAATAGCTAAGATTATCAACAAGTGGCCTGGAGACTTCTTCCATGAACCCCACTTGAGTACCCCCATCAGATTGTTGGGCCACCTCAGACTCACTGAATCAGTCACTGAAGGGGTGGTGGGGAACTGTGCATTTTTCGTGGGTAAACCCAGTGTTTCTGACTGGTACTCACTAAAGATTAAAGGTCTTGGGGCAGGGATACAGCTCAGGGGCATAAGTGCCTGCCTGGCAAGCACAAGGCCTTGAATTCAATTCCCAGCATGACAGAAAGAAAGAAAGAAAGAAAGAAAGAAAGAAAGAAAGAAAGAAAGAAAGAAAGAAAGAAAGAAAGAAAGAAAGAAAGAAGGAAGGAAGGAAGGAAGGAAGGAAGGAAGGAAGGAAGGAAGGAAGGAAGGAAGGAAAGAAAGAAAGAAAGAAAGAAAGAAAGAAAGAAAGAAAGAAAGAAAGAGAAAGGAGAGGAGAGGAGAGGAGAGGAGAGGAGAGGAGAGGAAAGGAAAGGAAAGGAAAGGAAAGGAAAGGAAAGGAAAGGAAAGGAAAGGAAAGGAAAGGAAAGGAAAGGAAAGGAAAGGAAAGGAAAGGAAAGGAAAGGAGGAGGGAAAGAAAGAAAGAGGGTCACTCTTCTAGTGTACACCAACTATGGTTAGCAGACTGAGTACAGCCTTCAAGTTAAAAATGGTTTTTACACTTGTAAAAAGAAAGGGCTGTAGAGAAGAAGGAAAGACAGACAAGAAAAAACTGAAGAATATGAAACTCAACGGTGCAAAACATTTACCATTCTAGCCTTGTATAAGAAAGTTTTCTGACCCCTGTCTAGTGCATCATAAATAAAAGACTGTATGTAAATTCAGCTCATCTCAGTCACAACTAAAGTAACTGATGTTGTAGATCTTTAAAAGAAAACAGAATGGTGAAATATATAAAACTGTCATCTAAAAATGCATTTGTAATAATTGCAAGGAGAAGGGAAAAAAGTATAAATATAGTTAAAAGTATTCTGCAATGTCTTTGAAAATATATTTTCATCTATCCAAGAATTTTGTAGCTCCACTTGCTATTATGTTTCCATTCTTATCAGACTCAATATAAAATAAATTAGCTACATAAAATTATTAAATGTATATTATTTATTGGCATATGCATGTCCATACACATATTATTGTCACCTACATGAGGAAAAAATGTAAAACTATAGAGCAAAATATCTGAGGAGCAACAATATTACGAATTTGCAAAACAATTCATATCAAAATGATGCACAAAGGAAATAAAAATTGAAGTTAGTAACTTTCCACATACAGAATTTCATAATCAAAAAGTTCCACCTCTTAAGAATTTTGGGAAACTGCTTTAGCAAGGTTTCGGCAACTCACTTTTTATCTAAGAGGCTCAGCCATTAGAAATCAGGCCAGGTGGATTCATAAAGTAATCTCAAAGACAGAATGGAGCTCCTATAGGGGTAAGTTTCCACATGTTTATCATTGATATTTTTTAAATTTTATTTTTATGTGAAGAAAGAAGTTTCATTATAGAACCTAGAAATCAATACTGGCTTTAAAAATATATCAACTTGCAAATGACTTGTCTTTTGGAATTGTGAACTGAAAAATGTCACAATAATATTCTCTCGGTATTATTTTTTTTCTCACAAAGAAAGGACTGTTAAAGCTTTACATGCCACTATCATGTTTTGGTAAAGATTTAAACTATGTAACAAATTTTAAGCAAGTTTCAAACACCAGGTAGTCTTGAAACCTAGCATGCTTCACCATTTAATAAAATTATGACTCATTTTAGTAAGAACATGCTTTTTTAGTAAGAAAAAATGCTTTCTGAGCTAAGTTTGAACTGCTGGGGCACATGGGACACCCACAAACCCAGTCAGCAATAGTCTCAAACTCCTTAAAGATTAAAGGAAAAATAAACTAGTGTGTATAGAGAATGAAAAAAAAAAAATCCCCAATGGTACTAATCTATAAACGGAAGTAAAACTAAAACTCCCCTAAAATTCCCCCCAATCATCAATCCTTATAAATTCAGCAGTTCTCTCTTTACTGCCGCCGGAGCCCCCGGTTAAACGAACAGTCTTTGCTAACTTGGAAGCTGGTAAAATAGAGCCCCCAAATTACACTAACCACGGACACTGACTTCGGTCATCACTCAGTGCTTAACTTTTAAAAACCTCGCTGCAGACGTGAGACTTCCTGCGCTCTGCTAGGGGCGGGCCGTGTGGGACCCGTGGATTTTTGCAGGTGTGATGATGATCGGGGCGCGCGCCATGCAGGGGCAGAGGTGCGTGGTGGGCGCCGCCCGGCAGGGGCGGGGTGGGTGGTGCAGGGCGTGTGCCAGGGTGAGAAAGGCATGTGACAGCACGAAGGTGGCTTGTGGGCTTTAGGAACCCAGAGGGGAGCGAAAGCTGGGCCAGGCGCTTCTTATAGTGAGTGGTGATAGCCACAGGCCCACTGGCGCTTAAGTATCCTTTGTCGTTAAGTAAATTAGGATGTTGTTTAATTTTTTTTAAAAACCTAGCCAAACACCCTTGAAAAATTAAGATCCCATCCTCTCTGTTCGACCCCCCTCTCCAATTCCTCTATCACCAGAGGGCTGTTTGCAACCCTGCCCGAAATCCAGTCCCCACCGCGGGAGTTCCCGCTCCCCACCCCCGCGACACTGAGTCAGAGCGCGGCGGGCTGGAGTTTGGGTGCCCGGGAGCGCGCTGAGCTGGGCGCCCGCGGTGCCGCTGCCCAGGAGGAGGGGAGGCGGCACCAGACCCGCGCTACCGCGGCCCGGTAGCGGGGTTTGCGCAGGAAAAGGCGCCCTCGCGGACCCCGGCCACCCCTCCCCGGGCCTGGGCTCTGCGCCCGCGCGCCGCCTGTGTCTCACGGCGCGCCAGGAGCCGCGCAGCGGCGCGAGAGCCGAATGGGAGCGGCGGCCCCGGCGACCCGGCAGCCCCGCGGGCTGCAGCCAGGGCGACCGCGGAGGCGGCGGGCTAGGCGCGTGCGCACTACAGGGGCGCCAGATTTGGCGGGAGGGGGAGTGTCCAAAGCTCTTTGTTTGATGGCATCTCTGTTTACAGAGTTTACACTTTAATATCAACCTGTTTCCTCCTCCTCCTTCTCCTCCTCCTCTGTGACCTCCTCCTCCTCCTCTTTCTCCTGAGAAACTTCGCACCGGCGGTGCGGAGCGCCGCGGCGCAGCCGGGGAGAGAGGCAGGCAAGGCGGCGGGCGGCGGGAGGCAGCAGCCGGTGCGGTCCCCTCGGCTCTCGGAGGAGCCCCGCGCCCGCCGCGCCATGGCCCGAAGACCCCGGCACAGGTAACGGGGGGGCCTGCGCGGGCGGCCGAGGGTGGGGGCGCGCGGGGCGCCGAGCGCCTGGAAGCAGGTGGGAATTCGTTCCCGGATCTTCTGCAGGACTGTCAGATCCTGAGAGGACCCGGAGCCCCTGCCAGGTCCGCAGTAACCCCTGAAGAACCAGATGAATGGGAGTCTCTGCGGAAAATGTATCGGGACCTTAGGAAGCATGCCCTGCGGCTTATTTGCAAGTTGCATGGGGATCCCTTTCTCTTTAGGGGAGAAAAAGCAGCCTGTTCCAGCCGGGAGTGGGGGCGGGCAGAGCGGTGCCCACCAACCCCGGCGAGCTCACTAGGCACCTGGCTTGATGCCTCGGGGGTCGGCGAGGGAGTCGCAGCCTAATCGCTGGATGCATTGAGATCTGTTTGGATTTGGAAGTGCAGAGCATATGGCAGATATAGGAAAAAACGCCGGACTGTTTAGTAGCTGCAGGTAGTTCATTTCAATTTCATTCATTCTTTATGGAGGCAAGGAAGCGTGGCAGCTGACAGGCGGCTGAAAAGAAGATTTTAGGGGACGAACAGGGTTTCCAAATTGTTTTGAGCCCTGGTTTGGAAGGCTAGAATCATTATTCTCTGGGAGGTGTTTATTTCTACTGCAGACATTGCATGTGCACCCACGCGCGCCCGCGCCGCGCCTGTCACCGCACTTGGGAAGGCTCTCCAGGATGATGGGCGAGGAGAGATCCCTTTACATTTTGGCCCCGCGTTTTGGGAAGGAGCGCAGATGAAGGGAAATACTCGTTGGAATTGTCAGTTGTTGGCAGTTCAGCTTCCACTGGCCCCTGAATTTCCTGGACTCGACATTCTAGGTCTCTCTGCAAGTGGCGGGTGCAGGCGCTGGCTTACTGGCCGTAGTGGTCGCCGCTCCGGGCAAAGGGACAGAGGCCTGCAGCACACCCAGTCGCTGCAGTGCAAACCGCACACTACCGCCGCGGGCCATTGCCCTAGGCTAGAGGTCCTGGCTCGGCGCGCACACGTGGACGCGGCCGCTCCTCCATGCGCCCTGCTACTGCGGCCGCGGCCGGCTGACCGAACGGACCCTCGCCAAGGGGATTTGGGGGAAGTTCTTGAAGACGAAGCAGTCCACCTGCTTTTCCTCGGGTTGTTTGATTTTCGCGTACTTATTCGCTTTTTGCACTGGCGGGCGCTGGTCCTCTTGAGGCGCTGGGAAGTTGCACAGAGCGTGGGCGTGGGCTCTGCAGCAGCACCCTGGGGCCGGGCTCTGCAGGGCCGGGAGCCGCGCCTCAGCTTGGCGGGGCCGCTGAGCAGCAGAGGGGCCACTTTGGGGGACACTGGTTCCCTACGCCTCGCCTGGGGCCCGCCGTTCTAAAGCGGCGGTGCCGCCCCTTCAAAGGTTTCACCTTTCGCCTTTGAGACTTAGCAAGAGAACGCTGGGGTCACCTGTTTGGTGGAGAGCAGAAACTGGCAGGAGGAGGAGGGCGCCGGGAGGGAGCGGCGAGGCTCTGCGCCCCAGGTCACGGCTGCTCCCGCGGGGCGGGGCCGTGCACGTTCCCTGCAGCTCCCAGGTAGCCCCGAAAGGAGACGGCGGGGAGGGGCGGGAGCCTTGAACCTGGTTCAGGGGGAAGAGAAACCCGGCTGCGGGCTCCGAGCCGTTTCTTGCTGGGCAAGCGTCAACTCGGCAGGGATTATTAACCAGGTCAGCGAAATGAGTCTGAACCCCTTTTCTAGAATCACAGTAGCGGCCGCAAGGCACTTCCTCCCGCTCCCCCCACTTCCCAACCCCCTCCCCAGCACTTATTTTTTTCTTTATCGTTTCTTTGCACGGTTTGTTTCCTTGACAGAAGGTAATATTCATAGTTGTACTCTTGTAACCACACCGGGTCTAGCAGGTGGAGGAGTCGAGTGCATGAAGCCTGAAATCAGCCTTTGAAAGTCCTTTGACTGTTGGGTCTGAGATCTTGTCAGTGCAGATAAAGGAAAAGTTATTTCAGGTCCTCAGTAGAAATTAATCATGCTACTCAGGCGACCAGAACGCCGGAGAGCAAGGCAATCGCGTGCACAGCTCAAAGGCGAGCCCTGTGCCGGGCCGGCTGGTAGAGCAGCCCTGCACCCTCCCTGCAGCCCTCGCGGTCCCTTCAGGATTTACAGGAGTCTCACGCCACGTTTTGCCCAAGACCTTGGTTTTGCACATCTGTGCCTCTGCTTAAGTTTGAAGAGGCACGAAAGACATGGAAGCATCATTTGCGCGCCCTGGAAAGTACCTTAGCAATGGAATCTAAGCCCCTGTGCGTAGGCTATACACCAAGGTCCCCAAGACAAAGGAAGTGATTTGTCCAAGTCAGGCAGTTAGGTGGAGGCCCGACGAATCCTAGCACCTTGGCTTCCAGAATCCTGGTCCTGGCTGATTCCTCCTGTTCTTTCTCACCTGATGTTGGCTGCCCCCTGTGGGCGGCTGCTAGCGTCGCTCGTTCCTAGGTTAAACTGTTACTAGGAGGAAGGTGCCCACTTATAGTTTGGAAAATGTCGCCCACGGTTCTGAAAATGTGATATCCAAATCTAGTCAAACCTAAAAAGTTAATTTGAGTTGACTCTATGTCTCCACTTCCAGATTCCTTCGGTTTTTTTGGTATCCCTAATGCTTCCTAAGAGGCTACTTCATTTGGGGGTTTTCTGAGGCGTTCTTTGTCAACCTTTCAAAAGATGTTTATCGCTCTACTTACAGTAGCTTTTTTGTTATTTTATTATATTGTGCTTTACATTAAAGGGAAAGTATTGTGATTGTTATTGATTAAGTGCTTTACTGCCTTCTGTTTATAGTGTGAAGCAACTATAGGCTCTTGTTTCAAAGGCTAATCACGGAATGAAAAATGATTACAGACTATGAATACAGTTTAGCGGGGGTTTTATTGGTTGGTGTTTTTGGTGATGGTGTTTCAAGTGCCAGTTACATCCAGTTACCGTGCATCCCGGACCATCAGATTGTTGCTCAAAATAATAGTTTTAAATTTTAAGAACTCCAGTTCAGGATTTTTCAAGCACATGCCTGTGGGTTACTATGGATGTAAACTTCCTCTTCAAAAACAATTATTTGCACTGTAATATTGGTTTATGCCATTATTATATATTTTTATTTATTTATTTATTCTGGGGATTGTTCCCAGGACCTTCACACTGAACTATATCCGTAGGCTTATGTATTTATTTATTTAAATTTTGAGGCTGTTCTTGAGAACTTGCAGTCCTCCTGCCTCAGCCTCCCAGAGTGCTAGGATTACAGGCATATGCCACCATTCCTGGCTTAAGCCATTATTTTTAATTGAGCTTAGTTTCATGGGCTTATCAATATTACAATGATAAATTTTAATGAAGTTTCTAACATAACCTAATTTTTCATATCTTGTTTTACAAGGAAATTTATAACAAAGTAAACAGAAATTATGTTCACATATTTACTATATGATTAATAAACCTTAAGTATAGAGTTACTTTAAAAGTCATCAAAATGCATAAAATAAAAAGGCTCTTTTGAAAACAGTAATGGTGTTTTCTTTTGTTTCGTTTACACATGGATTTCTTCTGGGGGGAATCCCTAGGTTTTTAATTAGGTGCATTTTAAGATATTAAACACCATTCAGTCAGAGACAGAAAAAGCAAGTCTAAGTAGGAGTCTTTCAGGTGGCCTAATTATTCACTTAGTTACTCTGAAAACTGAGTATTATAAACATGGCCACAAGTTGGGTCATCCAGGCCTGAAGTTTTGAAGAATTGATATTTATGTTAACTGCAGAACAGTTGGGTTACTTGCAGTCTTATCCTTTGTTAAAATCCTTTCCTCTTAGATTCTCCTAATCTTCTAATCTTTAAAGGTTGACTATTGCTATATTATTGGATGTATTGTTTCTCAAGTTTTAAAAATTTCAATAGAGCACCAACCCTATTGGAGTAAAATATTGACTTCTTGACTGTGTTTGGGAAATATTATTTAAGCAATGTGACATATGCCAAAGATTTTGAGTGTGCACTTATATAAAGGTCGTGGGTGCTTGTTCCTTTTCTGGTCCTTAACATTAAGTTTTAAACTTAAACCCTGATTGGTTGGAAGGTTGCCAAATGTGTAATTTGTCACTGGCCTAACAGTAACAGCAGGTTCAAACATGCAGAGCCGCAGCAAAGTGCCAGGTCCTTTGCTGTATCTGTGGATACCAATAACAGCAGAACCTGTTTACAATACTACAGCAACAGAATGCAGAAAACAATCTCGTTGTGCAAGTTTGCAAAGTTTTATCTTCATAGCCTTTGGAAAACTTGTTGAGGAGTCTTTGTGTGATTTTGTAATCCAATAGTTTAAATCCTCTTGTTTCAGCCCACGTTCGCCCATTCTTATTTCCACAGCATATATAGCAGCGATGAGGATGATGAAGACATTGAGATGTGTGACCATGACTACGATGGGCTACTTCCCAAGTCTGGAAAGCGTCACTTGGGGAAAACTAGGTGGACCAGGGAAGAGGTAACTAATCATTTGATCAAAACATGGAGAAAAACAGACCATGTACTTTACACGAAACAAAAATTCCAGTCATAGGGTCTTGGAGCACCTGTCCTAGCCCACTTAGACAATGCACTCATCACTCACCACTGCCACACATGATCACTATACCATCCACTTCTAAATTACTTGCGAATTCTTTGAATGTTCTCTCTTTTTCACCTTATGCCTCATCTGTTTCCCTCTGCATATTCATTCTTAAGCCAAATCACCTCTTACCTCTTCACTACCTATGAAGACATTGCCTGCCCTGTGAGCCATCCCTGGCTTCCTCTGACCATGATGGATGCATCTTCCTGCGTTCTCATGCCACTGAGAGCATGTTCTGCCTTATTGTTGCTGTGACTTATGTGGCTCTCCCAGTTGACTGCAAGTCTCTTGAGGGTGGGACTAAATGTCTTCTATTTGTGTTCCCTGAACCCAGAATTACTTGCTTCAAAGTAGAAGTTAGATAAATGCTCTCTGAATGAATGAATGACTTGCTATTTTAAAAAATAATAATAATAAAACAAAACACTCATAGAATTCCTCTTGTGTTAATGTATTTGCTTAGTAATCTTGATATATAATGTGTGGCAGAGCCATATGCATAAAGGTTTGTTCTAAAAGTATTCAGTAATGGATGGAGGTGTCTCTGCTTTTCACCATTTTCTGCTGGCTTCTCAAAAAGCTTGGTCTTTGTAGGAATGGAAAAATCCCTTAGAAACAAAATTTACAATGTGTGATGAAAAGATTCTTTGTCTCTAATAGTCTCAAAACATTTTGCAACTAGTTTTAGAGTATTTCATGTTAGAATCAGTGATATCACCTCTCCTTCAGTTTCACTGTGCTGTGTTTCATCTAAACCAGAATCACCACTGACAGCTGACAGGATTCCCAGGTAGGCACTCAGGAAGTGCATATGTCACCTATAGAAACTGTGCACTTGGATAATCCTTAAGGATATCGAAGTTCAGTTGTTAACCCTGGTTTCCTAGTCCTTGTGTCTGTATTTTCCCAAGAACCTGCGTTGTGTAAGAATGCTACTTTTGGGGAAGCATAAGGAAAACAGGTAGAAAATCACTTGTGAACTGGTGGATAGCAATAGCATATCAACTGGAAGAACCAGTTACCCATGAATGTGTAGTGTCTTCTATGTTTGAATACATTTGGTCTCATTTAAACTTTAAATACACTGCTACAAAAACTGTATGACTTTATTATAATATACATGCCTTAAAGTTTAAGTATGAAAGGTTATCTTCTTCTTTACATATAAAAGAAGTTGAACTAATTGGAAAGATTCTTTTTCTTACTCAAGATCTTACCTGTTACCATAGTAAAGGGGCTACTGAGTCTAACATTATAAAATTCATTTTCCTCCCACCATATAAAACTCTTAACAATTACCATATATTAAACACTTGATATTATGATAAATATTTTGCATTACCTCATGTAATCCTCAGATAATCCTGCTGATATCAGAATTGCCATTTACAGATGACAATACTCAGGTGTGGAAAGGTAAACTGATACACCCAAACTTACCTAGCTGTATAAGTTGTGTGTGCTAATCTATTGCACCACTGGAGCTCCATCACTGTATAACTAATCAACAGTTAAGATTTAAAACTCTAGTCTGACTAAATAAATATATGCTCTAAATCAAAATATTAATATTACTTTATTGAGTAATTTTAAGAGGTTTTTTTCTGGATTAGACCATGTGACCGGTTCCCTTGTTCACTATAATTTGAAAAGAGTTATTCAGTAAGTGACTGATACCCTAGGACTGTCTTTAAATATCTTAGGATGAAAAACTAAAGAAGCTGGTGGAACAGAATGGAACAGATGACTGGAAAGTCATTGCCAATTATCTCCCGGTAAGTCAGTAATTTTTTCTTTTCATAAAAGAAAAGCTCCTCCCAAAGATTTAAATAAAAGATTCCTGAAGACATTATTAAAATACTACGTATTTGCTCACATATAAGAAGTAGAGAGGAAAAAAAAAGAAGTACAGGGAACAGCGACTGCCTGAGTTCTGTCCCTGGTACCAAAAAAAAAAAAAAAAATGAAGTAGAGGGAGAGATGTCCTACCCATAATTTATATATATATATAGACATATATATATGTCTATATATATATAATATGTATCTATGTAATGTATATAATATGTATTTGGGTTTTTTGGTACCAGGAATCAAATTCAAGACCTCACATTTTGCCAGGCAGGTGCCGTGCCACTGAGCTATATCCCCAGCCCTTAATTTATATTTTTTATTGTAAGACATGTAATTGGGGTTTCAAAAGAGAATATTTTTTAAGCAGTTGCTTCTTGTTTTGTTTTGTGCTTTACTAGGATATTATAGATCAGTGTCCTGATGATTCATTGCATGGTAAATGATTAAACTTGATGTTGTTGTCTGGTCAGCTTCTTCTAAATTCCCCATTTTCATCAGTAGCCATAATTGTAGCACCTAGGTTCAAAATTCTAGAATGCTCTTTATGCTCACACAGTTACTACAGACCCTGGAATTCCTTTGTAGCCTCTCTCATCCTCCTTCTTCTCATGGTTGGACTCAGGGCCAGGCCCTGAGATCTCTCATCTGGGATATCATTGTGGCTTTCTTGCCAGCTTTCCCACTTGTAGCTTTCCACACTGTCATCTATCTAAAATGCTACTGGGAGATAGAGCATCCTAAAGTGCAGCTATACCTTATCTCTTCAAAACTAACAGTGGTGACTTAGAATCTCACAAATTAAGTAAACTGCCCTGACCTCGCTGTCCAGAAAGGCCTTCCTACATAGTCCCAGCAGACAGGTCCTGCAATGATGCATGCTTCCTCTCCACAAGCACGTTTGGTTAAATTCATTTCTCCCTTCCCTCCCCTGGGCTTTTATTTCTGGAGATCTCACCCCTTACATGTTCTCCTTTTACATCACTCTTTAACATTTCTGGCCATCCTCCAAAGCTCATAGAAAGAGCTCCTTTGGACTCCTAAATAAACAGTTTCTCCTCCCTGTGGGATGCTTTTCTCCACCCCAATAGCATTTTGCTTTGGTCTCCTTTTTGCATATGAATCAAACTCAGCCTTCTGTTACAGTGAATTATGTATTTGTCTTTTTCTTCTTAGAAGAGTCCCAGCTCCTACAAAGTATGGCCTATCTTTTATCATCCTTGCTCCTTCTGCAATAGAAATACTTGTGATCCTAAATTAAATCATATCTTTTGGTTTGAATGGGTAGCAAACTTTAGTCCTTTGGGGTGGGTTTCTCCTAAAACCTGATAATATAGAATCTCTAATCTTAGATCATGCAGGAATTTCCACAAGCAACAGACTGTGGTCAAGTTAAATTGACAGGCACATGTACAATTTAGTATTCCTTTCATTTATGTGGCAGCACAATCTCCCTCAGGAGGTGAACTTCTAATTTTAGATACAACCTTGATATATTTTTTTATGTTTTTAGTCTGTAAGGAGGGATAGGTGGGTTCTCTATATACATACCTTTTAGTGTCCTTGTGTGCTTGCACAGCATATTTCCTATGTGTGACTCATATTCAGTAACATCTTCATGTGCTTCTCACATCCTATCCTTATGATGGTGCGTACTTGAGTAGAATCGGACAGATGTGCAGTGCCAACACCGATGGCAGAAAGTTCTAAACCCTGAGCTCATCAAGGGTCCTTGGACCAAAGAAGAAGATCAGAGAGTAAGTTCTGTCTTCATAAATGTGTGAACCATAGTTAAGAATATTCCCAAAATATATTTATTGGATGTTCCCAACCTGAGGATGCAAATGAAGTATGCAAACAGCAAGTAAAGGGCTCTTTGTCATGTTTCCAAAGAGTGAAAGCAGATATTTAGAAGTTTTCTAAAGTTTTTTGTAACAGTGAAGCATGATTACACTGACTTACTCCATAACATTAAAACACAGGTTATTTTTGTGTTTATCTGAAGGTGATAGAGCTTGTACAGAAATACGGTCCGAAACGTTGGTCTGTTATTGCCAAGCACTTAAAAGGGAGAATTGGAAAACAATGTAGGGAGAGGTGGCATAATCACTTGAATCCAGAAGTTAAGAAAACCTCCTGGACAGAAGAGGAAGACAGAATTATTTACCAGGCACACAAGAGACTGGGGAACAGATGGGCAGAAATCGCAAAGCTACTGCCCGGACGGTAATACTATGTCAAAAAAATATATTGATTGGGAAGAACGAGGGACTGGGTATTGAATATTCTGTTTGAAATATATGAAATAATTACATATATTAATGTAAGAATGTGTGAATAAATTACATCCCATCAGTTGTTAGTTTTCATTAACTAACAGATCTGTAGCTTCTACAACTGGACGAGATTTTAGAATTTACCTGATTGTGGACTTTTCAGGATTTATTCAGTGTGAGTCTTGGGCCAGGTCTTTTAACTTTCTCCAGCCTCAGTCTTCTCATTTGCAAAATGGGTAATGATCTGTTTCATAGAGCCAGTGTTAGGCTCATATACAAAGAATGTCAAAGCACTTTGTAAACTACACACACACACACACACACACACACACACACACAGGACAGTTTGTCTTTGTTCTGAGTTCAGCTGGTTCAAGGACCTGCTACCAATCTGGTATTAGGAAAACCTGCACTTCCTTCATTATACCACTTGACAATTTTTTCCTTTGAATAAAGAAATAATATATTTATAGAATTATACTGCTTCCAGGTTTTTAAATAATGTCAGTGTCATGCTTTCTTTTCAATGGGTCAGGCAAGACAATGACCTTGCAAAGGACAACTATGGAAACTCATGTCTCACTTTCCTTTCTTATGTAGTATGTAATGGTTTTTGTCTATTTTGGAAAACACTTTTACTACAAATTTTAAGATAGAAAATATTAAAGACATTTTTTATTCTTGGCTTTCTTAATCCAAAAACAGAGAAAGGGTCATTTCACAGACTGCTTATATAGTATTTTCTTGTGATGCCCCAAAGCATTTCCTCCCTCATGGTTCAGAAAGCCTCAAAAATTCAAGAGGTTGGGCAAAGGAGGCCTTTCTCCCATGTGCTCTTCGAGAACATGCTGTTGATTCTTCGAAAAATTAAAGAGGCGATTGATTGGACTTCCTCTTCTTTGGCACATATTCCCCCACCCCCATGGAAACCATATAAAGGGAGTTTAAAATGGTTTTTTTTAGGGGGAGGGGTTGTTTACTTCTTTTTCCTTCTTGAATTGAGAAACTCTTTTGCTGAGAACGGAAAGGTTTTAGTAAAAGTGCTTTGCAGTTTTAGCATCTTTCCCCTTGGGATCTTTCCTGTTCCCACTCTGACCTCTGTCTGGTTATAAGAATAATTGGTTGGTTTTCAAAAGGTGGGAGGATTTTTTGACTCAAAATTTCTCACTCATGCTGTAAAAAATAAAGATTGGACAATGAGGCAGCATTGCTGTCATTCCCAGACTTTATGAATCCCTGTTGTGGTGTCTAGGCCCTACCAACCCATGCTCAAACCAGAAATTTTTTCTAGGCCAGCCAAAAGTTTCAAGCTGTATTAGTATTTTGTATCACAAATGGTCAGAATTAAAATCAACTGTTACTGTACTGAAAATATTCCTTCACCAAGGAAACAAAATGGTGAAAAGGTACCAGAATTTACAGAAAACTCCACACATTCCAGATCACATAAGTAAGAGAAACCTATGGATTTTCAGTTAGGCAGTAGGGACTGCATGATTTTAGGAGGCAGAAAAGATTGAAACAGTTAAAAAAGAGAAGACAACTGTTGGTGGACCTAAAGAAAAGATTTCTATTAAAAATAGTTTTCTGTCCATTACCACAAATTTGAATTGAATTTTCTGTTTGTGAAATTTTTATGTGATGCATTTCTGTGCAGAACTGATAATGCTATCAAGAACCATTGGAATTCTACAATGCGTCGGAAGGTGGAACAGGAAGGTTATCTTCAAGAGTCTCCTAAAGCCAGCCAGCCAACAGTGGCCACAAGTTTCCAGAAGACCAATCCTTTGATGGGTTTTGCTCATGCTCCACCTTCTCAACTCCCTCCAACTGGCCAGCCCCCAGTTAACAATGACTATTCCTATTACCACATTTCTGAAGCACAAAATGTAAGCCATTCCTGAGAATTTAGTCTGATGAAAGAGATCGTTATTTTAACTCCAGGCAGCAATGTTTTGCAGCTGTACACTTTCAGAGAACATTCCATGACTGCTCTTCACCTGTACCCTTTGAAGTAGATAGGACTAGATGTGATTATCCCTGATTTATGGAAATGGAAATGAGGATTGTAAGTGATTTGTTCAGGATTACACAACTCAGAAAACTAGTGCTGAGTACAATCCAAACTCTGATTCTAACTTGCTGCTCCAAATCTGATTAACAGTTAAGATTTTGTTTTGTTTTGTAGCCATACTGGGGATCGAACCTAGGGCCCTGCAGATGCTAGGCAAGTACTGTGTCATTGAGCTGCATGATGAACGCTAGCCCTAAAGTTATCTTTTAAATATAAAGTTACTTAAAGTACTGCTAAGGAAAAGTGGGAGAAAGGAGACAACATTTTTAGGGTAACGTTTTTATCTTCTAAAATGTAATATTACATTAAAAGAGGAAAATAAATGTAATATTACATTAAAAGAGGAGATACTAGTTTGAAACTGAAATTCAGTGGATGACTAAAAGTTCATTTCTGGTAGGGATCTAGCAAAAGTACTTTTATTCATTCCATGTTTATCTTTTTTTGTGTTTGTGGTACTGGGGATTGAACCCAGGGCCTTTACAATGAACTACATCCCTATCCCATTTTTTGAGACAGGGTCTTGCTAAGTTGCCAGATTGTCTAGACTGAGCTCAAACTCAGGATCCTCCTGCCTTACCCCCCCCCCACCCCACCACCACCACCACAGTGCTGGAACTACAGGCAGGTCTCAGTCTCATTCATGAGCAGAGCTATGTAATGTTGATTCTCTGATGTCCTTTTTTTCTCCTTTGGATTGGTGTGACTCCTTCCTCCTTTCTAAGACATTTGTATTTAGGGAAAGAAATGATTTATGGTGGATAGGAAAAAAGCATAAACAGGAAAAAAATCAAGAGATATTAATCTCAGAATTAACAATAATACATGATGAAATTTATGCAATAATACAGAGCTCAGATGCAAATATTATGGAAAACATATTCATAAATAGTTTTTACTTTTCTCTATCTGTTCCATGGATTTGACTACAGATTTGCCAGAAAGGACTTAGGTGAATAAATTATCATAGAAGGTTCTGTGCTTTGTATTAAACTCAGAATTATTCCAAGAAAAATAATTTTAGTTACAGACAGCTAATACTATCAGCTTTTCCATTCAAACTTCTTTCATACATTACAGATGTATTTTAAGGTTATATTCTCCATTGTGTTTTTTTCTAATTAAGGAATGCTTCCTGTCAGGACAGATGAGTACTTTAAATTTCTTTCACTGTGTTTCTGTAGCTATTTAGCAAGTTGTAAAGACTTGGATAAATTTCAAATTAGTTTTTTTTTTTTTAATTATTTAGTGAATTTTATCAGTAAAGTTTTTTTCCTCCGTCACAGAACAAAACCTCAGGAAGCCAAATCCCCTAAAGCATATGTAACCATGAATGACTTGGCCTTTGTTTTGCTTTTCAATCTAGGTCTCCAGCCATGTTCCATATCCTGTAGCGTTACATGTAAATATAGTCAATGTTCCTCAGCCAGCTGCGGCAGCCATTCAGGTAAGATCGCATTGCTGAGCAAGGCACCACTTTTAGGAAACGCTTCAGAGTATTTCCTCTGAATACTTATTTTCACCTGCCTAATAGAAAAGAGGGTGGAGCATGGCAATGTACCAATCCTGGCTGATGGAGTGAGTTTGCAGGGGAATTTTTGGTGCTCCCATGTTATAAATTGAAACAACTCATCAGTCAGTACCCACTCTTTCCTCCCATTTCCCATCACTGCTTTCAGTCCAAAATAACATTCAGAAAGTTTTCACTGTTGATGAAGTTAAGTTGGTGTTGGTTTCATGCCAAGGCTCTTTGGGCTCTGGGTGGTTCAGGAAGACTACAGGCCAGAGGTATCGTATTTACAGCCTCCAATGAGATCTTTGTGTTTTCCTCCCTTAACTTGCAATTCCAGAGACACTATAATGATGAAGATCCTGAGAAAGAAAAGCGAATAAAGGAATTAGAGTTGCTCCTAATGTCTACTGAGAATGAGCTGAAAGGACAGCAAGCATTACCAGTAAGCATGTCACTGGATCCTTGGATAGTGGTTGCAGCTTCACGGCAATACTTTTCTCTGTCCTTTGTCTTTTCTTCTAAATATTACACCAGCAAAGCATTACATATCCATTAAAAATGTTTAAACACAAGAAGTTGCTAATAATGAAATACAGATGCTATTGAAATGTATGTACAATTGAAAGTAGTCTTTTTGCAATGCAATAGATATGCAGTATCCATTGCCTCATCATCTATTTTTTTCTCCTGGAGTGTAATCAATTCAAAGACTAGAAAAGATAAAATTAATGACAATCTGTATTTTATTTTCATAATGTTATATTTATACAGTGCCTGTTGATTTTTTCTATTGTTTTCTTGACCTGTATCTTTATATTTTATAATCTCGTGTGATTTATACATATTTAGTGTATGCATGTAAATATTATATATTTATACCACTTCTGCACAAAAAAAAAAGATTAACTACTGTCTTTTGTTTGCATTTGTGAAAGCTGTGTTGGCCATTATTGAATTCTCACATCTTTTTTTAGTGATTCGGCAGCAAACTGGGAAAGCAGCTTGTACTTGCTAACATTTGTAGTTAACCAAGAAAGTGAATAAAAGAGAAGTGATACCCAGTAGGTATTCTTAGGGGTAAATTTCTTTTTTGCTAAATAATAAAATGATTATGTGGACATGGTAGTTCGACCACTTTTTAACTTTAGTTGATGTTTTGCAATTTCTCCTGTTGCGTGGTCATGCTGTAAGGAGGCTTCTGTTAATTTGCTCTTCTGCTTTCCTAACCACGTTGATTTGGCAGCCCTTCACTGCACCAGTGCAATCTGGGGCCTTAGAAAGGAACAGAAGCAAAAATGCACAGATAAAAGCAACTCTAGCTCATGAATTCTCTAGTATTTTAGTAGGTTAGGATGCAAATGGGACAATTCTTGATTTACAACAAACACCGATGAACCTTTCGCAACTTATATGCAAGTGGATTTCTAAGATGCTCATATAAAAATTTTGCACTTTGATGCATAGTCCCATGATATGAAATTTTAACTGAATGATAATAAAGTAATCAATCGTGTAGGTACAAACCAGGGCACTTTTCGGAAGCATCAGCTTGCATTGACTAAAAGGAAACATCTTGACAACTGTCTCACAGGCATAAGTTCTGGATGATGCAACTACTTTTATCTTTCCTCCAACAGCATCTGATACCTTGTGCAACATCATTGCTAAGTTCCTTCTTCCTTTCTTCTCCCCACTCTTTCTTTATTTCTCCACCCTGCCCCACCCCCCTTCCTTAGACACAGAGCCACACATGCAGCTACCCCGGGTGGCACAGCACCTCCATTGCCGACCACAGCAGACCTCATGGAGACAGTGCACCTGTTTCCTGTTTGGGAGAGCACCACTCCACTCCGTCTCTGCCGGTGGATCCCAGCTCCCTACCTGAAGAAAGTGCCTCGCCAGCAAGGTGCATGATCGTCCACCAGGGCACCATTCTGGACAATGTTAAGAATCTCTTAGAATTTGCAGAAACACTCCAATTTATAGATTCTGTAAGTAGAATTGTTAATGCAAGTTAATGTTTCTGGAGAGGGAATTAGAAAATACATTTTGTAAATCATTGCCATGCTCTGCAACAAATGTTATTAGCCTAGACTCCTGTAAAGGTTCAAGTATGATTTCAGTCTTAGTGAATATGTTTTTTTTTTTTTTTTTCCTTTGCGGCACCAGGGATCGAACTCACAACCTTGCACCTGCCAGGCATGCACTTAAGCCACTGAGCCAAACTTCTGGCATGAATATGTATCTTAAGAGATCTGATTTTATAAGCTGCCCAGACAATGACAGTTTTCCACACTTTTCCTTCAAAGGGCATAATTTTTTTTTTTAAATAGTGAGGTTGATGATTTACAAGGCAGAGTTTAGGTTATGGGAATGTTGTTTGAGTTACTTGTAACCAACTTTCCATTTTGCTTACTTCTTTGTGCTTAACTTGAATTTTGCTTTGCTTTTGTGGTTAGCACATAAAGAATTATGTTTACTTGGAGCATAAAGCAATCTCTGGGCGTCTTTGAAGTAATAGTTCATTGGTTGGACATGACTTTTTCTACAAAATACTGAACATTGATTACTGGTCCCTCTGGTTCATAGAAATAAAATCATCTTTAAGGACAGATTGGAGCTCAGCACCCCTCAGCAGACACTCACTTCGTTTCCTTGGTTTCTCGGTTAAAAAGCATTTCTTGCATCCCTATTGGGGAGGATGGATACTGCAGCAGTGCCATCTAGCAAGGTTTTCGCTTTGCTTTAGATTTTAGCCTGGAGGCAGCTCATAGACCCCTGAAGCTGGAAGAAGACCAGCAACCGGGCTGATGTTTTCCTTGCATTTAGCATCTCTTGCTCAGTGCTGTGTTTCAGGTGACAATAGCACACACCTCATGCATCTCAAAGTTCTGTGCCTCCCACATTGTTTCAGGATTCTTCATCATGGTGTGATATCAGCAGTTTTGAATTCTCTGAAGAAGCAGCTTTTGCACCTAGCCAGCATCACACAGGCAGAGCCCTTCAGCTTCAGCAAACAGAGGGCAAGGGGACCACAGGAGAGCCTAACCCGAGGGTGAACAAATGCATGTTGGGTGAGGGTTCACTTGACTCACCCAAGGCCTTCCCTCCTACGAGGCCCAGCACAATTCCACTGGTCATCCTTCGAAAAAAGCAGAGCCAGGCCAGCCCCTTAGCCACAGGAGGCTCTAGCTGCTTCCTCTTTGCTGACGTCAGCAGTTCAGCTCCCAAGCCTTCCCCTGTCAAAAGCCTGCCCTTCTCTCCCTCGCAGGTAGAGCACAGTTTCTGCACAGCTGTTACTAATTTTCAGCAGACACCTGAGCCTTAATAATCTAGAAACTAATGCTTTGGAACAAATGACTAATTACTGCTCCCCTTGCTGATTTCACCCCAGTGCTGCATCTAGCTGAGCCTAAGTCAATGCCTGGCAGCAGGCTGGCTAATGATTTTACTGTAATTCTCTCTCTTAACTTTTTGATGGTTTGGAAGATAGTTGTGCTTTTATTTCCTTCCACACTGGAGTTTAACATTTCTATCCCTTCCTCTTCTCCCTTCTGATTCCCTCCGTTTTAAAATTTTAACATGTTTTCTGCACCTTTGTTCTTTTATTATATGATTCACTGACCCTGGGCAGGAGGGAACCAAATTATAGTTGTATAACATTTGGGTTGCAACTAGAAAACTTAAAGATTATAATTCATCTTTAAGTGAAAATATTTGGGGAAAGGATGATGAGCAAATGTTTAAGGAAGATAATCTTATATTTCGACATTGGCTCTTGTGAATTATGCCATAGCACTTTAATAGTGTAGTTTTTGCCAAAGAATATTTTTATTTCATAATTTGTTTTTAAGGTATGGAAAGCATAATACTTGTCAGAGACTTGTGTTCCTAAAGTATTAAAATAATTGAAATTGATAGATAGTTTGACATTTTAAAACATTTTTCAGTTATGTCTGTTGAGTTTAAGAACAGTGTTAAATATTAATAAATGATGCTCGTATAAAAAAACTATATGTGTGTGTATATATATACATATATATATAGTTTTTTGTTTTTTGGCCTGTATTTTCCAAATCATGATCTGCAGAGTATTAGTTCCATAAGACTTTACTAGATGTTCCAGAAAAAGTCTAAATATCCTAATACATAAGTTTGGGAGACAATGAATCAAAGTTAAAAATGGCTTCTTTTCCACATGCCCCTCAGAGTTTACACTGCTGCTGCTGTTTGGGTGTTTTGTGTTTAAGATGAGGGTCTCCCTATGTTACCCAGGCTGGACTTGAACTCCTAGACTCATGCTAGCCTCCTCCCTTGGCCTCATGAGTAACCGAGACTACAGGCACGTACCACCTTGCCTGAATTCCTTTAAGAGTTGTTAATGTTAATGTGTTTGTGACTTTCAAGGAGAACATTATAATTTGTTATGTTTCCAAAATTATTTTATCTTGGAATCATCTAAGGAACATCTACCCTCCTCCGAATTTTAGTATTATAAGAGACACTGATTTTTTTAATAGTACTTCACATAATGTAAGCCTTATATAATAATAATTTGAGTTCATAGGTCATTGAAGAGAGAAAACAGCATGAAAGAAATAATTTTCAAGAACCCTTTAAACTTTTTAATATTAATAAAGGCCTGTCTGATTTTTTTAAATGACAGGATCATTTATTGAGAACATTTTCTTAGGATTTTACAAGTCTTTCAGCATTGACCTTAGATTTTATTTCTTAGAAATTGTACTCTAAATTTTGTATATTCAATTGAAGTAAAATAATTCCTTCCTCAACACCAGCTGGTTGTTAACATCTTTATTATTTTTCATAATGGGTCAGTAAAACATACTTGCTTGTTATCTAGGTGTGACTTTAAATTAGGCTGATTATAGAATTGCCATTTAATCTAAGTAATTTTTTTCTTTCTCCTTATGTTCAGTTCCTAAACACTTCCAGTAATCATGAAAACTTAGACTTGGAAGTGCCTTCCTTAACTTCTACCCCTCTCAGTGGTCACAAACTGACTGTTACAACACCATTCCATAGAGAGCAGACTGTGAAAACTCAAAAGGAAAATACCATGTAAGTCCTTGTTTCAAGAAAAATGTATTTACCTTATTTACTTACATTTTATTAATAGAAGACAGTCCCCCAATGTTTGATCCATTTGTGTATATATAATTTTACCAACTCACTTACATGTGTCGTGTATATTTCCACATTGAATGTGTCTGTCCTGTGAATGTCACAGCTATCAAGAGGCAGAAGGAGGGAGGATAAACAAATTACCTTTTGTAGCTCACTCCAGAATTTCCTGTATATGTGGAGGTAGTTTTCATATAATGTTTCCCTCCAATTTGTCTATTCATTCAATAAGGACTTTTCTTCTCACTGAAAAGATCTTCAACCTCCTTTCTTTACTGATTATAAGCTTCAAAATAAGATTGAGTATGGTTCTCCATTCATTTTTTAAGTTTTTTTTCTTTTATAATTTATGTACAGATAGGGACTTCTTTTTTGACATGCCTAGAAATCTTATATGATTAGAAGCTGGGGGTGATTAAGTTATCTTTATTTGATAAAGGCTTAACCTATTCAAAGAAATGGCAGAGAAAAAAATCAGTATGAATTAGGAGAAACCTTTGAAAGAAATGCACTCTTAGTAATTTTGAGTATCAAAAATAATTTTAAAAAGCTAAGAGCCTGGATATAGCTCAGCAGCACAGTACTTGCCTGACGAGCACGAGGTCGTGAGTTCGATTCTCAGTACCAAAACAAAAGTCTAATAACATACTTTGTAGTATGGGTCCCATTTTAATGAATAAAGTTGACTGGTAAATGACATTGGCCAGCACAGTGTTCATGGTCATTGCACAGACCTCGAAGCACCATCTGTGCCTTTAGAGCTACTCAGGAAAGATGAAAAATATTTTAGAGCTCTTAGTCTTAGGGGTATATAATATTTTGAACTATTGGAAGATATGTGATATACATATTATCTTTTCCTTAATGAATACATCTCACTAATCAGCATCCCCAATTCCATAATAGTGTCAGACTTTATTGTGTTTAGTGGAAAGATATTAAAGTTGATAGTGTAATGTAAGGATGTGTGTCTTTTATATTGACCCACCACTTGTTCTCTTTTTAAAGTTTTAGAACTCCAGCTATCAAAAGATCAATCCTAGAAAGTTCTCCTAGAACTCCTACACCATTCAAACATGCACTTGCAGCTCAAGAAATTAAATATGGTCCCCTGAAGATGCTAGTAAGTTCTAGAAGAGTCTTTGGGTTTAGTTGGTTTATTAGCAAGAACAGGTATTTTCCTCTGATGCAAAAATATCTGCTTGTCCCTGCAGCCTCAAACACCCTCTCATCTAGTAGAAGACCTACAGGATGTGATCAAACAAGAATCTGATGAATCTGGAATTGTTGCTGAATTTCAAGAAAATGGACCACCCTTACTGAAGAAAATCAAACAAGAGGTGAGCATGGGATCCTTGGTAAGAATCAGTTGTGAATCCTGCTGCCTTTTTTTTCTTCATGCAGCTTGATGTGCTTGGTATTGTTTCTTACAGAATAATTTCACACAGGATACAGTCAAAAGGTGATGGCATACACCTATAATCGCAGCCATCTAGAGGCTGAGGCAGGAAGATTGCAAATTTGAGACCAGTCTAGACAACTTAGTGAGACCATGTCTCGAAATAAAATAAAAAGGGCTTTGAAGTAGCTCAAGTCTAGAGCACCCTGGTTCAACCCCCATTACTGTTAAAAAAAAAAAAAAGGTACTGTCAGACTACACTAACCTTTATTTGAGAAGCCAAGCCACTTCTATTGATTTTGGACAGAATAAACGAAAAGAGATCAGCAGGGTTTTTTTTACTGTAGCTTAAAAAAAATCACTGATTATAGATAGAAGGTAGATATTTCCTTTTGTTTTTCCTCTTTATTCTGAACCAAACAGAAGCATCCATAACCCAGGAGTGCAGATTCAAGTTACCCTGAATGCTGCATCCCTCATCATCTGATACCAGAGAAAATCGGAATTTACATCAGAATTGTGATATTTCTTTAATTCATAGTAGGAAAGAAAGAAAATATAACCTGCAAGGATCAAAGCATTAGCTTGTTGGAAAGAGGCATCTCCAGGCATCTCTCTTGAATTTATTTTCCTATGGCACTGGGCCTTTGAGAGACTGGGCAGAATTGTCCTCCTGGGAGTCAGGGTTTCACAGAAGCTGTGGTACAGGAAACAGCAAAGCGCTTCCTGTTTCCTTTTAGGTGGAATCTCCAACCGATAAAGCTGGAAACTTCTTCTGCTCGAACCACTGGGAAGGGGAGAGTCTCAACACTCAGCTGTTCACGCAGGCGTCGCAGGCGGTGGATGCCCCAGTAAGTACTGGTCACAGACCCCAACTCTGGGATTCTGCTATTCGACCCTCACAGAGCACTGTGTGTGGTGCGTAGTCACAGTGCAGCAGTCACTGGCCACACACCATGCTCAGTCTCCAATGCGTCTGACTCCTGAGTAGTCTCCTGCATGATTTTTTATCTTATTTTTTGGTACCGGGGATCGAACTCACAACCTCGTGCTTGCCAGGCAGATGCTTACACCACTGAGCTAAATCCCCGGCCCTCCTGTGTGATATTTTAAAAATGATCACTAATATAGGATCATTAATATAGGAGCTATTTTGTTGTCATTGTTTATTTATTGGATTCTATTGTGTTGAAGATGTTTTTCATTATTTATTACTGTTTGACCATTCTTGGCACTTAAAGAGGCTGCTTCATGGATAGTTTCATGTAAATGGAATGTTGATTTTTACATTTATTGGCCTTTTAAAAGTAGTGTTTCCATCTAGTTGTCTCTTGCTTAGTTTTATGCAACATTTACATAGTGCCAACCATGTGACTACAAGAGGTGCCCCACATTGTACCTGTTGAGATGTCTCTCTCCATCCATAGAGGACCAGTCTAGGACAATGATGGCAAACCTTTTAGAGCTTTCAGTGACATGAACAGCCCCCTGTGGCACACAAGGCATAGGTTTGCCACCACTGGTCTAGGACTTCCCTTGGGTACTAAACTGCAGATGCTGAAGTCTTGTATAAAATGGCACAGTATTTACATAAAACCTACATACACTCTCCCATGTACTTTAAATCATCTCTAGATTTCCTATAATATCTAATACAGTGTAAATGTGGCAGTGTTTCTCTCTCTCTCTCCCCCTTTTCTTTTTTGGTTGGTGAATCAGTGGACACAGAAGGCCAACTGGGTTGCATTGCCGTGCCTACCACTATTTTTCCAGTTTGCAATTTGTGAACAGCTGCCCTTATTATGTCTTATGAAAAATCAAAGCGAAAAATAATCGTTAATATTTATTCAGAATGTACTAGTAATCTAAGAGCTTTAGATGAATTAATTCATGTAACTGTCACAATAACTGTATAAGGTTGATAACACTATCACTTCCAATATAGCAGCTGAGAAACTAGATAGCTTAGTCATTTGCTGAATTATATCCCTAACAAAGGAGGGAAGGAGCGGTTTGGAGAATTCTCAAAAGTCTGGTTCTAAATTCTGTACTTCATCAGTGACCTATGCTACCATTAATTTGTAGTACTAAGGTATTTCTGTACCAATCTATGAAATAAAGAATTCTTACCCCAGAACTTAGTACACCTTTTATTTTTAAAAGCATCGATTTAGCTGGTCATGGTAGCACACAAATACTCTGGGAGCCTAAGGCAGGAGGGTTGCGTATTAACCACTAGGACACCTGAGCAAGAAGACTTTACCTCAAAATAAAAATAAGTAGATGGATGGATGGATAGAGAGACAGACAGATGGAGCTGGTTGTGTAGCTCAGTGAAAACCCTGAATTCAGTCCCCAGTATCACACACATGTGCGCACGCGCACACACACACACACACACACACACACACACACACGAAACAGCATGGATTTAGCAGATGGATTTTGGGTGCCTACCACATGCCTACAACCAGGTAGGAACCTAAAACTTTTTGGATTTCACTGATGTTTGCTACAATAAGACAAGGGCCTGCACATAGTTCAGTTCCCCTTTCAGCAACTAGGAAAGAGAATTTCTGGCAGATAACTGCATTTCTTCATGCTAATGCGTATCATCTCATAGTAATCTACTCTCTACAGTGTTAAGATTGTGTTAGCTCTTATATTATCTAGCTTCATTTAAATTTCAAATGATTCTTTTCCCTTTAGAATATTCTTACAAGCTCTGTTTTAATGACACCGGTATCAGAAGATGAAGACAATGTTCTGAAAGCATTTACAGCACCTAAAAACAGGTCCCTGGTGAGTCCCCTGCAGGTAATTACTGTTCCAACACTGATGTCTCAAAACTCATTCAGTATAAAAACTGTTATCTTGCACTATTATTGTTCTGACCATTTTAGAAATAGAGGGATGATGCTTTTTAACAACTTCTTTATGTCCAAAAAACACCCAATAATTTTTGTTGCTACTCATATGAGATATGCTGGAAACTTTTATGGGAGCAGGTCCCCCAGGTCTGATGAAATGGAAATTTTTTTTCTTTACTGTGACTGGGACCAAGATCATGTGTTATGCTTGTGTCAGTATCTCCTTCTGGTTTTAAACATATTTAACTGTGCCTTGTTTTAAAATTTCTATTTTTTCTGCTCTGCCTCTAAGCAGTCAAAGCTCAGAGACTGGAGTCTAAATGAAATTTGAAATTAGCTAGACAAAAATTGATTGCAGTGTATTTGACTATAAGAATAAAAAAGGCAGCTGTCAAAGCTGTGACTAATCTGTAGTATACCATCTGCCGTCAGGTTTTGATATCAAAGGAGGTTTCCCTTGTAATCCTGAAGTAGGTGTGTCTTGATGAAATGCAATACATTCCAAATTAATCTTGAGCCAAATGTAAATAAGAATGCAAATTTGCTCCCCCAAATTACTTAAGCTAGCCTAGTATCTAGCCAGTCCTGTCTGTCCCCCAGTGCCACTCGCAGAGAAAATTCATAAGCCCTGGAGCAGGTGGAGCACCTAGGTTCAGAAGCAGGAAGTCGTATATGGTGCTGTTCATTGAAAGGCCCTACTGGAGGGCAGCAGGCTTTGAGAGCAGCCTGTTCCCCTATGGGGCTTTTCTACCACTGCATATGCTTTCTCATTCCAAATTGTGAGAATCTTGAAACTTCCCTTTTCATTATTTGTGATACTTAGTATTACTGTTAAGTAAAACTAGAGCTAGAAGAGCTGAGGCGCATTGGTTTATGATTCAGTGGAACTGCTGCCCTGGGATACCAGCCCTTTGGTGAAAGGTGGCTGGGGCCAGGGTGTGGAAAGGGGTCACAGTGCTGTTGCCACCGGAGAGTTCCTGAGGCAGCCAGGCATGGCTAGGGACCATGTGAAGAAGACCCAGCTTACCACACAGAACTGGGAGAGGAGGACAAGGACCGACTCCACCTGGGCACTGAGGGACACACAAAAGAGATTAGAAGGATCACAAGGCCAGCGGCAGTCATCTTGAAATTTTGCCTAGGGCTGATCCTAGGCAAAATTTAGACGGGAACCCTGTGCTTGGGTTTTTGTTTGGCCTTTGGTTTCCAAAGTATAAAATACGATTAATGCCCTCAGTACTTTATGCTAGATTAAATTTTGTAAGTGTCCTATAAACTGGCCAGGGACTCAGCGTGTCTTTACAGTAGTATAGGAAAGATTCATTCTAAATTGCAAAGAGTAAACATGTAAAAAAGGGACAAGCCGGGCGTGGTGGCGCACTCCTGTAATCCCAGCACTCGGGAGGCTGAGGTAGGAGGAGCATTGTGCGTTCGAGGCCAGCTTGGGCTACAACGTGAGTGCAAGGCCGGCCTGAACTACATAGTATGACCCTGCCTTAAAAAACTAGGGCTGGAAGTTTGGCTCAATGGCTTACGCAACTTACGAAGTTGTGAATTTGATCCCCAGTGCCACAAAATAAATAAATAAATAAATAAAAAATAAAAAAGGGACAGTATCATTACATTTACATACTTAAAAACTGTTATTTTTCTAATACTGAACCTTAACACTTGTGGTGGCACATGCCTATAATTCCAGCACTTGGAAGGCTGAGGCAGGAGGATCCCTGTGAGTTCAAGGCCAGCAAGACCCTGTCTCAAAGAAGCTGTTAGAACCCTAATGGCTTTTTACCTAATGTTTAGGCAAAACTATTCAGAGCGCTGAACAATGTGATGATTAAAATATGTATTACATACAAGTTCACAATAATGTCAATGTTTATGAAAAATAAGTTGTCTAGTTTTGTTCTCACAGAATTTTTAATGCTATTAAGTTTTTTACTTCTTTCTTGTTTTTGTGTGTGTGTGTGGTTTTTTTTTTTTTGTACTCAGAATCGAACTCAGAACCTTGCGCTTGTCAAGCAGGCGCTTATGCCAGTGAGCTATATTCCTAGCCCCACTATTACATTTTTAAAAAGGTATTCAGTATGACACTTATAAACATATTTGTATTTTATTTAATGGAAATATTGGTTATCTTTAAAACTCTAAGTAGTAGCTCTATTTTATTAACCTATGTTTTCTAGTGTAACAATGAGTCCTATTTGGCATCTACAGATTGGAACATCTATATACTGAGATTAATCACTTACCAGTTTACCCAGAGTTTCACTCAGGCAGTGTATTTGTTTGCATACTGACTATCCCAAGTGTCACTCGGACAGGTGTCACTTCAACCAGTAGATTCTTGGACTGAATACATTTGTTTGTTTTGGTACCAGGGATCGAACTCACGACCTCGCACTTGCCAGGCAGGCGCTTGTGCCGCTGAGCTAAATCACCCACTATATTGAATAAGTTTGATGAAATTGTCATTTTTATATTTCCTGTTACATTATCTTATAAAAATTAACCCCCATAAAGCAATTCTTGATCATCCTGTGTTTAAATAATTGGATTGATAGGTGGTTAAGCCACCTGTGCATGTCCCATGCTGAGGACAATTGTTTGTCACTTCCACCAGACTGAAAATTTGAGACTTAAATATTAAACTGAGTCAGTGCTTCTGCCTAACCTGGATGATTTATTGATTTATACTGACCAAATGGTCTGGCTGATAGATAAATAATTTATTTTAAGAAACACTAAATGAGTGAATACTAACACCAAGTTATCCCTTTCATTTTGAATCATGGAGTTCTAACTTCTAAAACTGAAGAAATATGTTATTTCTAAAATGTTTCAAACTTTTGTGATAACTATTAGAAAATGTGTTAAGTGATTCTAAATATTGCTTATATTTCACATATTGCCTCCAAGTATTGCCTTAATCACTTATACCTCAAATAATCGAGATGCCACAGTATTTATACAATACCTGCCCTTATCTGAGGTGGATGTGTTTCTTCAGGACCCCTGGTAGTGCCTGACACCACAGCTAGCACCAAACCCTATAAGCCTTATGAAATACTATTTTGTTACCCTATACTTAGGTATTTATGATAAAGTTTAACTTATAAATTAGGTATAGTGGGAGATTAATAGCAACCAGCAATATAATAGAACAGTTATAACACTATACTGTAATAAAAGTTATTTAAAATTTATAAAATTGTTCATTTCTGAATTTCTCATTTAATATTTTAGACCATGATTGATCCTGAATAACTGAAATTGCAGAAAACAAAACCAAGGCTAAGGGGCTGACCACTGTGTATGTTTTTATGCAGTTTGGGAATATTGCTTGCTTGAAACATAATAGCATTTTGTATATTTTCATTGCAATCCAATTTGACCTGATTAGGCAGATTTTTCACACAAGGCATTATTAAGTTTTTTTTAAATGATCCGGCAATTCGATTTAAGAGAACTTTACATAATCTATAACTTTTGTCACTTCTTCTTACAATAAGTCAAATATTAAAGGAGATTTTAGCCAAGCCATCTAGGTATTTTGTCATTGTAGGGCTTTTAGTTGAAACAACAAAAAATGATTCCCCAAATTAAAAAATTCAAATATTTCTAAAATGCAAAATATTTAGCATTTATATAACTGATTGTATATCTAATTGTCTAAATAACTTATTAAGCACAAAAACATGTATTGAAAACTATAGTTAACTGAAATTCTGTGTTCTTCATTCTAATTTAAATCATTCCTGACATGGGAGGCATTAAGCTCAGTGGCATAAGCGCCTGCCTGGCAGGTGCAAGGTTGTGAGTTCAATCCCTGATACCAAAATAAATAAATAAATAAATAAATCATTCCTGAGTTGATTATGACAATAATATTTTAGATAGTGCAGTTATTATAGGTTTTGAGGTCCACATACTAGGTCTTTTTGGTTCTGCTTCTAATGTAAATATATAAACATACATATTTATATATAAATAGAATATGTATAAATTATGTTTGATATTTTAACATTAGACATGAATAAACTACAGCTAAGCATGGTGGTACACTCCTAGTCTCAGCTTCAGGGTGTAGGGGGTCGCTGAGGCAGGAGGATTGCTTGATCCCATGAGTTTGAGACCAGGCTAGGCAACATAGTAGAGACTCTGTTTTCTTTCTTTCTTTGTTTATTTAAAAAAAGCACAAGAAGGAGAAGCTATGAGTCTTATATTTCATTATGATAAATTTCAAACCTAAACAGAAGTACAGAAAGTAAACATGGCCGGGCATGGTGGTGCACACCCGTAGTCCCGACACTCAGGAGTCTGAGGCAGGAGGATAGCTGCTAGTTCAGGCCAGCCTGGGCTACGTACTGAGTTCAACCCTAGTTGGCACTATATAGCAAGACTCTATCTCAAGAAAAACAAATCAAAACAAAAAAAAAGTAAGCTATGTTCTGTGCTTATTAACATTTTGCCAAATTTCCTTCATTTATTCTTATGAAGCATCTTAAAGTGAGTTCCAGACAATATAATTTATATACTTCTGGATTATCTCTAAAAGCATTTTCACAGCTTCATCTATAACCTTATACCATTATCATACATTATTAATAATAATTCCTTATATTCTAATTCCTAGGGCATGTTTAAATTAGAAAGAGCTGGGGTTTTTTTTATCAAAATTGAAACAATTTCACACATTTCATTTGGGTTTTTTTTGTTTTTTATTTTTTGTTTTGGAAACAGGACCTCACTAATCCTAGCACCGTAAGTCTGAACTTGCTATGGAGCTCACGTTGGCCTGGATTTTACGGTGCTGGGATTACAGGTGTGCATGTGCCCCCACAGCATCCTGTATTTGGTTTTTAAGTCTCTTAAATTTCTTCTAATCTCTAGACTAGTACTGTCCAACTTCCTGCAGTCCCATTTGGTAGCCTTTAGTCATATGTGGCTCTTGAGCACTTGTAAGGTGGCTTGTGCCTCTGAGGAACAAAATGTTTCTTTTTATTTAATTTCAGTGGCTTTAATTTAGCAGCCACACACCCAAGAAAAAATTAAGCAGCCACTTTCCTTACTTTTCTTTGAGTCAGCCATTTCCCTAAGGTTTTGTTTGACTGGGAATTGGTTTGTAAAACCAAAATCAGGATGTTAGGTATACCCACTGGGTTGTCTCTGAGACACAGTGAATTTTAATAATTCAGAACTTTGCATATATCTCGATATATAATCTACAAGTAGATTAAATTTAAATAAGCGGGGGCTTTTATTAGCCATTATGCACAATCATGTTATATTTGTTTGTTAAATTGTTTAATCTTTTTTCCAAAGAATTTGCATAATGATAATAATTGAGTTTCTCTCCTCTCTCTCTCTCTCTCTCTAGCTCTTTTTTCTCTGCTTTAGTTTTACTGTTAAAGTAAACAGAGTGGGCTGGGCGTAGCTCAGTGATAGAGCATTTGCCAAGTGTGCTTAAGGCCTTGAGTTCAATCCCTAGCACTGTAAAAATAAAAATCAAAGTATTCTTATAATAAAAATGTTCTGAGATATTTTTTATATTTATCTTTCATGTGTCCCAGAAAATGTGAGATTTTCACATTATATCATTATTAGTACTTACCCTTTTCCTCACATTTCTTTTTTTTCCCCCAAATTTCTGGGATAGAAAATGGAGTCTAAAAGCTTATAAAATGATCACAGATGAGGAAGTAGTGAAAATACTCAGCGTAGAACATGCAGTTTGGAGCAGAAAAGGCAGGTTCACTGTGGGACACCACTAGATCCTGACATTCAGAAACTACCCTGAGAAAAGACCTAGACCACTGTGGTGAATCTTTTAGAGACCAAGTGCCAAACTGCAACCTGAAACCCATTTATATATTACAAAGTGCCAACACGGCAATTAAACCTGAATATTGAGGTTTCAGTTTAGAGGAAACAAGTCTACATTAACATCTTTTGTCTAAAAGGAAAACAATAACACACGTGCCATAGGTTCTCCACCATTGACCTAGCCCGGCACACAGAACTTTCCTCAGCAAAGAGAAAATACTGCCTGTTTTTCTCAGTATGCTTTTCATGTTGAAATAAATATACTCCACTAATACACATTTCTTAAGGTAGACATTTTTATTGGTGGATCCAAAACTGCACTAATGTTATAAGCCTTTTGAACTTCTGTCATTTTCTCTTAAATTATAATTTCCTTTTATTCCTATTTAAAACCCAAATATAAAAGATGTGTTTATATGCTTTTTACTCACTCACTTTCCTCTTTTTTGTAACCACAGAATGACAGCTTTAAATTTTAATTTCCTGACTTAGCTTGTCACAGTCTTACTTTTTTAAAACAGCAAGTTTAAGTGAATTTCTCAAGTCATTGTTACTTAAACATATTCACACAACATCAAAGAATTTTAAAATATTATTACTAGTAATCAAAATTCGCTTTCTCCCTTGACTTTTTGGTTCTGTGTGTTTTGGATTGCTCCTATCTTTATTTGATTTGTTTATGATAGGCGTTGCTGAGAAGTGTAATAAACTCCATGTGGGCAACAGAACCTGCATTCTGGTCTGGACTCTGCCATTTCCTAATTGCATGACTTTAATTCGCTCAGTGAATTAAATTGCTCAAGACCATGGCACATCCTCCATTCATTTCACGGTTGCTACGAAGATCAGATGAACATAAAATTGTTTTCAAGATGGCGGCACACTGGCCACGGTGTACCAGTGGTGTTATTATTAGGTGGAGACTACACACAGTCAGTGTTCTTAAACAGGCAAATGAGGAGGCTTCATCAATGGCAGGCCTTCTTTTCACTGTGGTGTTCTATTTCCTCTAGTATACTATTTCTTTTTCTACTTTTGTAGAACAATGTCAGTGGGTCACCAGAAGAGATAGCTGATTCATCCAATTCCTTGAAATAAAGGTAGTCAGACCTCTTGGTATTATGAAGATGAAACTGCTGGTTTACCGGTTTTCACTTTGTTTCTGCTGCTTGTGTCAGCATGGAAACAGTCCACATGTGTGAGAGAAATTTCTGAGCATTTGTTAATCAAGCATGTTATCAACCTGCTACCCTGTGTGTCTCCACACTTACTTTACAGCTCTCCCTTTCGGTCACTTTTTTCCACTTACCCTGGCAAAACTTCATGTAGCTGTCAGTAGTACTGCAGTGACCTGCTTTCAACAGATGCTATAAATTAAGCAGATTTTCTGTGTGTAGCTTTGGGATTGAACTGAGAGGGGGAAGCTCTGTAGAGCTCAGAGTCAGGGTGCCCTGCCCCGGACATTACAATACATGGATTTTTCATTTGTTTGTCTGGTAACTTAGAATAAACACTCTGAGATAGAATCTTGCTTGGGGAGGCCAGCAAAGATAGAATTGCTTTAGGGTTAGGGCATTTTGGCACTTGTCTGAATCGTAATGGTCTGGAACTAATATTTGACCAAAATGAGAGCTGTTTTTCCAAAAACGTGTGACACCCGAGGCTATGTGATATAAACTTTTGAGAAGTCTATAAACATGTAAGATAAAGAGACCTCCAGAGACATCTGGGGCAAACTCCTTGTTTGGCAAAGGTCCACCTACATTAGCAGTTGTTCATTTAGGCTTGGGAAGTACAGGCATTGCTGAATGGGACAACTTCCAGTCACCATCTGGACCTTTAATCCTCAGAGTTTTAAGGTTCTTTCCTGTGAAAATTTAGCAACTCTGAAGTTGGAGGCATTTAATTAATCTGTGCTGACACGTAAGTCTCTACTAGTGAGGAAATTTTGGTATCCATTAACCTTACCATAGCAACATTTGCTCTCAAGTGCATCCCTGACTTAGATACAATTAATGATTTGTACATTCTTTCCTATAACTGATACATTTTAAAAAAATGTCTCTCTGGGAAGGAATTCTGACTTTTAGAATTTTCGTTTAGTATAAATATTTTCTTCAGATGCGTTAAATAGAATATTTTCTTCTTACTCTTTTGGACACCATTCATGGCTGCTTCTTACAAATAATGAAACAAATCAAAATAAAAATGCAATTGTATCTCACAAGTTGCTTTGATTTCTACAAATTTTTTTCATATTTATACAGGTTTCTTAAGTCTTAAAATTGTAAAACACAGAATCGCCCAGTCTTTTGACATCAACAGATAATGTATGATGTTGCTTTATGCATACACCACTACTAATAATTGTCATTCAGTACAATGAAGAAATTCAGATTCTAAATGAAAATATGAAAATAATCTAATTCTGACAGAAAACCACCTGTGGATATGGCCTTGTCTCATTTCATTTCTTCTGTTTCCCACAAAAGATCTGGGTATTTATTCAAGGTGCTTTAACAGGATATTCTAGTTAAAGCTTTGACAGACTGTTTATAGTTCACTTGTGCCCAGGGGCAGTGAAAGGCACATTACAGGATAAGCAAGGTGACTCCCTAGCAACAGGAGGAGGATGTATGGGTAGGATTATTAGTGTTGAAATGAATTAGAATAGAGCGGCATGTCTGCAGTAGCACCAAGGGCTAGAAACTAAACAAGAATTCATGTGCAGAAACCTACCGTGCTTATCAGTTCCTTAGTGTAAAGGAAAATAAAATTTAGGGAGAGGGAAGGAGGAGAAGGTGCTGAGATAGCTATGACAATATTAAAAAAGTTCTTCCAGCACAAAGATATTTAATCTTTCTTTGTCAGAGCTATTTGGTCTGCTTAAAAGTTGACATAGAGCCTGGGGATTCAAGGTAAGTAGAGAGAAAGGAACTGGTGGGTTTTTTTTTTTATCCAAATACTCAATCTTCAGATGTTGCCTTACATTCATGCCATCATTACATGTCTGTTTTGACCAGTTTATTACGCTGATTTTTGTGGGATGTGTTTGATTTGTGTTCTCCCAGTACAAAGGCAGGTGCTTGGCTTCTGGCTCATGGGCTTTTTTGTTTCTGTACACAGTTGTCCTTGCACACAGCGCCAACTGCATCCTGCTTTTTTTGGTCAATTTTGGGGGAGTCAAGTGTCCAAGTCATCTTCCCCCTTGAGGTTCTGAACCTTGGTGTTTATATGCTAAGGAATTTGGATAGTTTAGTCATTTTGCTTTGTATCCTCTCAAATTCTCTTTGGTCTTAGGAGAGGCTGGTTATTGGAAAAGTTCTCTGCAAATAATAATTAAAAATACATGATACCTTCTTTATATTGATTTCATTTTAAATGTTTGGTCCTGGAGGAGGAGCCAAACATGAACCAAATAATAAGTCATGTGAGGATCTATCAAAATCAATTGCATTTCAAATTGAAACTATATTAAATTGGCAATACTCATCATTAGAGTCTCCTGAATAAACTTGGGAAATTCTGCCTCAACCTAAAGCTTATATGACAAAGGACCAGAACTTGACTCTTTCAGAAAGCATAGTAAAAGCAAATATGATTATTTTATCATGGCATCTTAAGACACTTAATGTACATGTTTAGAAATTTTATTTGAAATCAATTGAAGACCAGCTAAGTAGAAAAACCCTGAATCACAGCAAAACAGAAACAGTCCTTTCTTGCTTTCATCTCCCTTCTACTTCCATTCATACTTTCCTTCTCCTCCCCCCTCCATTTGTTTCAGTGCTATATTTTTCTTTTGTGTGTATATCTCTATGTACATTTTAAATCAACATAGAGAATATTAGTGTATTAAGAATTCACTCTGCTTCAATTGTCACTTTTTCCTTAAGATCTATGTTCTTTGTTCTTTGTGTATCTGATCATTGCTTTTAAGCACTACATAGTACTTGATAGTAAGCAGAGAAGGGTATCGAATTGCTCCCCGAATAGTAGTTATTATATGTCATATTTTGCTAAAGTAACTACAAACACTATCTCAGTAGTTAAAAAGGTTACATTACATTTTAACTTTAAAGTCATGTGTCAATAAAGCATTTCAGTTCTGCCCTGGAAAATTTTACTGCATGTAAGCAATCCATAAAACTAAAATAGGGATTTTAGGTGGACAGATATACACCAAAGAAATATTTAATCTGCATGCTTAAGTCTAGGGAAACATCACTTATTTCAAAGAATGCTATAACTACCCTGATGATTTTATACAAAAGTTAGAGCATGACACAGTAAACTTGATGGTACTGGAACTTTGTTCCAGCTGCCAAGCAAGGAAATGTCACTACCAAACCAGAATGGTGTGTTCGTTCAGGATTATCAGACCTCTCATGTCAGTGCTTCTTCCTGGATTCCAAGGCCCTGGTGACTGAACCTCTGAATTCCCCTTAAATTACTTGTGTTGCTCCTGGCTAGAGCCTTACCGGAAGAGGCATCATTAGGGATGTGGGGTATGTATCCCACCTGAGTTCAGCTTTTTGCTCCTTCATTTCTTAGCTTGGTGACCATCAGTATGTTGCTCAAATTTTCTCTCCCTTTTAAATCGCCTGCTCTGTAGAACAGGCGCAGTGCCACGGGTGTCCCTGGGCCACAGGGGTATTGTGTGAGAGTATCTGAGATGAGACCTACGGAGTTCTCCAAAGCATGGGCAGCACGAGTGAAGGACTTGTTAGATGTTGTCATTTCACAACTGTATTTCTTTTCTCTTCTCTGTCATTCCATCAGCAAGGTACAAATTGCAGCTTCCTTTCCCTTTGCTGCTACCTTGCCACCTGGATTGCACCCCTGCTCTTCCATCTGCCTATGTAGTCCTGCCTGTTCTTGCCCTTTTCCTAGGCAGTGCCCTGGCAGTTCCTGTGTCCCCTGTTCACGTGCAGGTGGCACTCCAGGCCCCACACATTGTCAATTATTAGGCCACCTGCTGTGAGACACCTGTGCATTTGTCTCTCAAAAGAGGGCAATGACCTTTCTTCTTTTGTCCCATGGGAAGTAATTCTTCTTAGTATCAATACCAGGAATGGTGCTTTCCCTAAACCACCGGCTTCATATTGACCTCAGAGTCACCAGTATCTGCTTGTGTTTGTTTCCCTGTCTGCAGTGACTGCTGGAAAACTCAGGGTCAAGCCGGTGGTTGACATCTGTCTGAGCACTGTGCTTCATGACGTGATTTATGTACAAATCTTCCCCCAACTTCGTATTATTTATTTTTCTCACATGTATTTCCCATAATCTTGCTCTCTGCACTTTTGAAACCCTGCTGTATTTATTTTGTAATCATACTAAATCCTTTTGGGAATGAAGTGCAGCATAAATAGTGCATATTTTAGTTAGAGGCAGCATGGAGGCCCAGCAGGAGCCAGGACTGTGCTGCAGAGAGGCCAGGGATCTGCAGAGCAGCTCAGCAAGCTACCACCACTTCCACCTCTCCATTTTCTACCCTGACCAAAGACAGAATGAAGCTACCTTGCAGGGTAGTTTTACTATTTAAATGAGACAATGTGTGTGAAGATGGAGACACTGTCCCTTGAACATTACTATTTTATATCTTCCAGTGTATCTTTAAGTATTAGACTATATTGGGGCAGAGGTGGAGTGACTTGGTGATAGAGCACTTGCTTAGCATGTGTCTGAGGCCCTGGTTTTGATCCCCAGGACTACAAAAAATAACAAGCTATACTGATGAGCAGATTTTTCTACATTAATTATGAAAAATATGGACTGTGCTTAGCAGATGTTGATCAGTTCCACTGCCAATGTGAGTTTGCTTAGTGTATGCCCACCATTCATCTTAGGAGTCTGCAGAATAATGCTCATTCATTGCTCACCAGAGACAAAAGGGACACCCGTGTGAAGATATGGCTGCATCTTATGAAACTTTGGAATGGGTTTTCCCTCCTTCTAATAAAGTTTCTGATCATTATATCACTTAACCCTGAGTCTCTGGGTTTCAAGGAGTTGGGAGACTGTCTTACAAAGACTTCCTGGCATGGACCACTTGTCATCAACAATCAAAATGTCACACACTGGTCCTGCTGGGACTGGGGATCCTTTTGGAGTCCAGTCTGTGCTTCCTGCTCTGATCTGTTCTCACCCCTCCCCTTAGCCTTGTAGCGGTGCCTGGGAACCTGCATCCTGTGGGAAGACAGAGGACCAGATGACAGCTTCCGCTCAGACTCGTAAATATGTGAATGCATTCTCAGCCCGGACTCTGGTCATGTGAGACATTTCCAGAAAAGCATTATGGTTTTCAAGAACACTTCAAGTTGACTTGGGATATATCATTCCTCGACATGAAACTTTCCATGATTGGGAGAAGAACCTATTTTTGTTGTGGTACAACAGTTGAGAGCAGCACCAAGTGCATTTAGTTGGATGAAATCTTACTGGATTTTGCTCAACTAAAAAGAATTTTTTAAAAATAAATAATCTTACCTAAATTATTAGGTAATGAATTTTGTAACCAGTTAATATCTTGAAGCAGATTTTTTAAAAAAAAATATAAAATGATTTATCTGTATTTTAGAGGGGCCAACAGATCAGTATTTTTTTCTGTGTTGTTTTTAAAAATTTTACACAAAAAAGGTACTCCAGTATTCTACTTTCCTCAATCACTAAACATACGTGCAGATTTTTAAAAATCAGTAAAAGCATTACTATAAACGTTGACTAAACACCATGGCACAATTAATGGAGATTGTAAATGCTCATTTATGGTTGATAACATTGGAGGTCCATTTGTTGTACTAAACCATTTTATGAGTTTTTTGTTAGCTTGCTTTAAAAATTATTACTGTATGAAATAGTTTTATAAAAAATTTATATTTTTATTCAGTAATTTAATTTTGTAAATGCCAAATAAAAACTGTGTTTTGCTGCTACGGTCTTAGCCTGTAGACATGCTGCTAGTATCAGAGGGGCAGTAGAGCTTGAATGGAAAAAGAAAAAACTTGGTGTTAGGTAATTGACTATGCACTAGTGTCTCAGACTTTTTTATTTTTAAAAAATATACATTTTTTTCCTTTTGTAATACATTGGAAAAGTTGTTTGGGAGATTTTGCATTTGTTGTTATGTGTTTTTGGTTCTTTTTTGTTGTTCTTGGTTTATGAAGCATGCATTGCACTTCTTTTTTTTTTTTTTTTTTTTTTTTTTTTTTTTTTTTTTTTTTTTTTTTTTTTTTTTTTTTTTTTTTTTTTTTTTTTTTTTTTTTTTTTTTTTTTTTTTTTTGGGAGATCTGTGTTGTTGATGTCCTATGTTTTGTTCTAGTTCAGCCTGACTGGTCTTTAATTCAGGGGTTCTGAGTTTGATCAGCATCCCCAGGGTTTCCAAGTGTATGATATCAGAACTGCCTCACGGGTCTGGTGTTTGCAGCTGAGGAGAAAAAGAATCAAGTCCTGTGTTTGCCTCTGGGAGAAGACAAAGACTGAGACCAATAGTGAGTTTCTGCCTTAAGAACATTCAGTGCAAGATGGCCAGCACTGAACCGTTGATGACAGTGTACTTACTGCCTTGTAGCAAAATAAAGCTGTGCCCTTATTTTACTTACTTTGAACTTCTCTCTTACTTGTGACTATGAATGATAGTTGTATTTTTAAGTAAATGAAGTAAACCCAAAGCCTTTTCCTTTCTTAAAAGTTTGTCTACGGTCTGAACTTCATTGAAGAAGCCAAGAATCATTACAATGAAGAAAGAATGAGCAAACTAGGTTAACAGTTCACAAAATAGCCACAGTAACAATTGGGAAGACTTCCAAGATGTATCTGTCAGTTTTTGAGTTGGACAATTTATTTACAAAAGTACTGATATCCAGGACGTGGGCAGGGTGTGGGGAGGCCACAGGGTAGGGGTACACATTGGTAAGAAAGGGTATTGCCACCTGGAAAGGGAGAGTCTAAAGTCAGGAGCCCTTACAAAGTGCAGTAACCTTTGGCAAGGCCACTCTCACCTGAAGAGATCTCACAGGGAGGGAACCAAGGGCTGCTCCTAACTTTGGTTCCCACCTAAACCCAGGAGTTTTAGCTGGAAGAATCAAGGGCATCCCAGCGTCCTGCATTCAGCCCAACTTCCCTTTTTGTGCACAAATCCCCACTGGCTGTGTGTCTCAACTCAGTCTCCTTTTTCTGTGCAATCATATCCCTTAGACATAAGTTCCTTTTCATGTCTTCTAGTCACTCTGTCACAACTCTGACTTTGAGTTTTCATATGCATGATACAGTTGGTGTTCATAGAGCCAACATTTGTTACCCCTCATTACCAGTCTTTAAGACTGCTTTGCATTGTTCGATTGTCCCTCTGATAGGTAAGACATTTTAGGGTTAGGTGTGGACTCTGCCACCTACTGCAGTTTAAACTTGGACAAGTTACTAAGATTGTGGATCCTTCCCCCCGCCCTAGGAAATGAGTTCTTCCCTACAATGAAACTTTTGTTAAGTAAAACACTATGCAAATATTTGTATTACCTGTGCTTTCCATAATTAAGTACATGCTGTGAAGTGTCATATGTTCATCTGACTGGTAATAAATTGAATTTAAACCGGGCGTGGTGGTGCACGCCTTTAATCCCAGCACTTGGGAGGCTGAGGTAAGAGGAGCATTGTGAGTTTGAGGTGGGCTTGGACTACAACACGAGTGCAAGGCCGGCCTGAGCTACATAGTGCGACCCTGGCTCAAAAAACGGGCTGGTAATTTGGCTCAGTGGCTTAAGCACCTGTCTGGCAGGCGCGAGGTTGTGAGTTCAATCCCTGGTGCAACAAAACAAAAAAAAAGTTGAACTTAAGGGTCACATTATAATCATTAATGACAAGAGTAAACTGAATATTATATTCACATATACAAACATAAAGATATATTCATTTTTCGATAAGTGTATAAACCAATATAAGTAAATAAACCAATACCTAGAGTCTAAAAACCTAATGAATAAGTATACATTTAGGTTTTATGTATAACACACTAACACTCCTTTCACAAGTACCTCAAAAGGACAATTGTCCTAATCATTTGTTATGTCTATAAAAACATAGAATATTAAAATGATTAAAGATAATGTAACTGTTAAACAAGTTTCCAGCAATCTGAGGGTTTTTATCATAAGGAATGCTATTGACTGGTGATAAAATGAGTGAATGAATAAATATTTTTACAGTGACCACAGGAAAGTAAGCTTTCATCAAATGAATCAGATACCTAGAAGCTAAGGTCATTTGCTAAGAACCATGAACAATTTAAATAATTTGCTTCTAGATCATTTCAGTGTGTTGAATAAGGTGTTAGAGATGGTTAAGTGGAGGCACAAAGAATTGGTTTAAATATTCCATGAGAGGGCTAAGGTGTAGCTCAGCGGCAGAGCTGGAGTTTGGCATGCATATCACACTGGGTACCATCTCTGGGACATAAAAACCAAAATGAAGAACCCTCATGAATGTTCATCCATGTATTTAATTCATAACTGTATGCAAGATGAATGTTGTTCTACTACACGATGGCTTCAGCAATCAGAGGATCCTAGTTCGTTGCTGAAGTACTTTATTCATTAGTTTTGGATGCTGGAAAGTCCACAGCCAAGGCACTGGCAGAGTCAGTATCTGGCGAGGGCCTCCTTCCTGTTTCCTAGATGGCATCTGTTTGCTATGTTTCTTCATGGCAGAAGAGCCTAATCTGTCTTTTAGTGATGCTGCTCTCACAGGAGCAATTCAGGCAGAAAAATAAATGGAAATAGCTTGCTAATCCCAGTGAAATGAAAACAAGTTACTGTTTGTAATACTGGCATCTATGTGTGTCCATTCAGAGAACAGGAGAGACACTGAGAAGACTGACTTGTCCCCTAGCCTCTAGATGGGACTGATAGGTGCAAGAGATGGTCAGGAAAGAACTTCCTTGTTTCTTTAGAAATTAGACAGTGTTAGAACTGAAGGGACTTTAGATATTATCAGGGCCTTCCAGTAAGGGGTCACTGCGTTGCTTCATCAAAAGAAAATTAGTTTTGGAGTCCAACCCATCTTGGTTTCAATTCAGACTTTGCCCTTTCTTTACCAGCTCTTACTATAGGAGTTTTATTTCATTTCCCTAACTTCATTTTATTTATAATTTACTTAAGTTGGAGATAAACATACATATCGTGGTGGTTGGGTGTTGTGAAAATTCCGTAAGATAGTAAATGCTTTCTTGAGTCTCCATAAAATTTTGTGTCTCTTGATTAGATAAGTCCCCATAGTGACTTAGAGTCACAGAAAAACCATGGCAACTGGCATTGGAGAAATGAAGACTGAATTGTGTGTGAAATCTATTCCCTGTCTTAAAAATAACTTCAAATTTTAATGTTATCTTCTCCAAATATTCCTAATCATTCTTAACACATAATCAGATAGTCTTAAACACATGTATGTGGGAACAGTGGGGCTTAATTCCATAAAATGTTGGTTTGTAATACCAGCCATGACTTACATGTGTTCATTTTTCTTCACTGTCAAGAATTATACTATTAGTAATGACGCAGGATTTGTTAGGTGCTCCCTGTGTGTGAGAAAAGCAGTGAGAATAGAGGCAATATCTGACTGGTGTTGAGAAGCTAAAGCCAAACCTGGAAAAAGGAAGGGATCTGAAGCTGGAGAGTCAGGGACATTGAGTTTGAACTTTGTCCTTAGAGATATGGGG